>CABFVX010003703.1:64745-79646 GCA_902151425.1 Timema shepardi | reverse complement strand
ATTGCGCTGTAGTCACTGGGGGTCGCACCTAGCGATCCCAACGTTGAGGGAGTAAAGCCTCGAAAAGGAGTGCAACATTTTTAACCCAGGGGCTGGTGATCTGTTCTTTCCTTCTCTGTGGCCAAGGAGGAGGATTCGTCATATGAATTGGCAAGACATGTGAGGAGGCAGTTTGATTACCATGTGCAAAAGTTGACTCAAAGATTTCTTTTGACACACAATATTCTGACTGACAAAAAAATTAACTTTAAGGAAAATAATCCAGCCACAGTGGCAATGTTTTCATTTAAGAGTGTAAGAAAAGTTTATTTTACAATTAACTTTGTGTTGAGAAATAAATACTAAATATAGTACTCATTGTGGAACAAGCCCAGACTACAATAGCACAGCTTTTATTAATAATGAAGATATTTATATGCTGTATGAAAATGAAATTAAACATCACTCTGTGCTCACCATACGCTAACTTAACCTATCCTAATGTTGGTGTATAAACTGTTGTGTATCCAGAAGTGTTCTGTTTCTGGAATTAAGCCCTAATTGTTTTAATAAATACTAATTTGACTCATATTTACATAAATAATATCTCTTTCAGCATAAAATATCATTGCTTTTTGTGAAAAATAACACTACACGTAAGCCTTAAAATTAAATTGAGTTTAACCTCCAAAGAGGTAGACTTATTGCTCTAAAATAAATATATAGTACACTGAAACTAAAACTTTTTAGGGAATCATTGTGGTATAAATATTTTATTAGAATAATATTTATATATTTTTTATCATTATTTGTTTAAAAGTATTTCAAATTCATAGATGCACATTTTGCAATTATTAAATAAAATAATAATGAAGCTATCATCAAACCATTAGTGCCTGTATTCATAATTGTACCTGAAAAGAATGGATAGAAAAAATCATGGGGGAGCTTAACTTCATAAACAGGAGGTTCAGCATAGTAAGTGATGGTGGGTTTTGTGACATCAATGAAAGAAACTGTGCTCGTGACATCATATGGGTGCACTGTGTCATTTGATACGTTAGTACACGGAAGTGACCCAAAGTCAAACACTAAATCCTTGGCTTCACCAAACTTGAACATCACACCCAATATTTTACACTGTGGATTGGCAATGTTACCCACTTTTGAAAATAATATGTTTATGTGAATACTAGATACAATATCTTGACAAACTAGTGACCATCTTCCACTTTTGCTGGAGGATTTACTGAAATATGTTGGTATGCTTTCTAATATCACTTGTGTCCATTCCCCAGTATTCTCGACACTTGAGTCCCCAAAAGTAGCCACATATTTATTAAAATGCTTCAATTCGGTTGCATTATTAATAGTTCCTCCAACCAACAAATTTATCATTTCTCTCTGAACAGATGCACAAGATTTGTCTGTGGTGAAATTCGTAGAAGAAAGAAATAATGCACATAATGACTTCTGATTTTCACCAAAACCAATAAATTGACCCTTCAAATCACAACTGCCATCTTGCATGGCTTTAGGCACTGTTAGCCATAGGTTTGGATCTTCACTCACTTCAATGGCTTCCATCTCGTCTCCCGTCTCAGTCAACACGGTGTGTGTTACTTTACGTCCAGCCATTACAGGCTTGCCTACAATGTACCCAGGGCGACCACTACGATGGAAAGGTATTTTGTCCTGCTCAGCCCACAGGAATTTAACACTGAAACTCTGCAGTATTTCACTCATTGATAAAGATATATTTGTAAGCCAGAAGTAAGCTGCAACTCTAACAATCCCTTGAGTACCATTATGTGTAATATCGTAATGGACATTCTTTACGACATTACTGCAAATATTTGAGATATGATCATATGTTGGTGAACTAATATTAGTCTGTAACTCACTGCAGTTGTTTAAATTAGCCCCTAGTTCACTGCCAGGGCAGATGTATGACACAACAAGGACACAGGAATCATTCAAACATATCTAGAAACAAAACAAACAAATATTATTTGGGTTTAGAACCATTCTGTATGAGTGAGTCTATGTATGTAGTTTCTTAGATATTAAAAAAAATATATCCAAATATATATCTTTAGCAAGGTGGGGGGCAACATTTTACTGATCTTGTAAAAATATATTTTTTATATACATTTTTGTTTTTTCTGAAACATGAAATGTTATTATGGTGTTCAAAACAAAAGTTTTGCCCTGAAATAACAAAACTCTCCCTCAAGAACACAGCACTCAAAGGAATCACAAGAACTGTCTAAAGAACAATAAACTTGTGAATAATCTGTGTAAATATGTTATAAAATTACTACACTTTCTTTACTTTGTCAGGAACACTAAGAAAGATCAAGTGTCACATTTAGCTTTTTAGAAATCTTAGCATAAGTTCATAAATACTAGACTTAGATTAACACCCCACAACAAGAATTGTATGTGGGAGAGTATATATTTATTTTAAATGTAAATATCATGTCCTTAACATTTGCTATTTACAAAATATAGTCTCTTAAAATATGAATGACACTCATTTTTATAAATAGTAAATACTTTGGAAAAAAAAGAGATAAGAAATGGAAATATCCGTTTTTAAATTAGAAATAACGTTTACAAAAAACACGATTTAAAAATAAGAGCAACACTCAAATAAAAATAAAATAGAAAAAATAATTAGAATGGCTTCAGCACTCATGTCCTTAAGAACAATTAAAATGACATTAACAATTATAAAAAAATATAATAAACTAAATAATTGCCTGATGGCTTGGAAATGTATAGTAAGATAGTGTAAACACTGTGCAATGATAGTAAGTGATAGTGAAGGAAGCCAACCTGAAATGATAAATAGAAACAAGCACACTTCTTTCATTTCTTATTAAACTCTTACACTTACACAGTTGCACATTGTTTTGAATTTTCAGAACTATTCCTGTCTCTTCATATGAAAAATAAATATTTCCAAAAATTCAAAACCATGTGCAACTGTGGAAGTTTGAGGAAGTGGGAACGTTTAAAGGCCCCAACACACACTCCATTTCCATAGTCTGTGAGAAATCTAGTTTATACGGACTACCAATCACAGCTGAGTAAATATGGGCATGCACGGTGGGATTCATCTTGAACACCAAAACAAATTGTTTATAATTAGATTTTATTTTGTGATTGGTTATAATTATTCTTGTTAAAGATCAAAACCCATACAAACATAAAGGAAACACGAAAATAATATGAAAAGGGCTTGCTATACTAGTACCTACATTTGTTGTGCATCTTCCATTTTAAGTTCGATAGTTAAAACCATGCTATGAATATAATTATTGTGATTGTATCCTGGAAGTTTTATCAACAACATTTTTATTTATTTTTTATTTTATTTTATTGATCTGTTGACTGATTGGCAATCGCTTCTTGTTGTAGACAATTTTCTTTCAAAGTTTTCGATTGGACGAAGTCTCTTAACTAAATCATTGGTTGGAACGGCCACGTGGTTTTGGATATGGACTGTGTAGTCAGGAATAGAATTTCTTAAGGGCCATGGAGTATGGACTATGGATACAGAGTCTGTCGAAGCCTTAAGAAGGAATAGAGAAGTGTGTTTGTATCTATGCCAAACCTAGCTATACTTTCACGTTGGCTTCCTTCACTATCACTTACTTTACATCATTGTAAAGTGGTTCTACACTGTTTTGTTAAAAAAAAAAAATTAATAAAATTCACGTTTTAATAAGCTAATATTTCCCCAAATATGCTTTAGAAACTTAATTTACCCTATTAGAAAACATAAGAAATTTGAAGTGTTTCATATTTCATTTATTATTAGTGTAATCATGTATGATCACGTCTTCTGTTCCAATTCTATTCCTCTACGCGCAGTTGCACATGTGCGTTTTATGAGCTCTCGTTAGAAATTATCTTAGCAAAATTTATTTCCATTCAATTTTTAATGCTTATAAAAGTTGATGTTCATACTTTAAAATTGAAAAAAAGATTATTAAAATAATATTTCTAGCAAACAATATGAAATAGTAAATACTTTTTTTTATTTAAATGTGCTAAGTTTGGTCAAATATTTATTGCAGTTATTAAGATCAACATCGATTTTAGACAGGTTAACCAACATAATTCTATAACTAAATAGTAACTAAACTTGTGCTAGTTTTGTAGTTAAACGTATTAATTAATACAAGTTTTAAATATCTTGAGTTCAAAAACGTTCACTATAGTAATTATATTATTGATGATAAATTTAATTCATTAAATTTTAACTAATTAATCTGATTTAACAGAGATTATTATTTAGAAAGGTACCAGGTAAAAATAGTAAAAATAATTATTTAGTCATCTATTTAGCTATTTTTATTTGTATTGCTTTGTCATGGAAATAAAAGTAAACAACTTCAATCAAGGATAGTTAAAACTTTACGACCATATTGAATAAGTTTATGGCTCAAAAGTATTTTTAAAGCTCTTAGATTATTAATGTTAAAATTGAAATTAATTTTAACAATTTGTTAAGTAACCGAATGATTTATAAGTGTCGCTAAGTTTGCTTTTTGACATTCTCTCTCTCTTCTTCCCCCAAGACAGCCCTTTGGCCACTCTTTGAACCTGTTCAACACCAGGAGAGCATGGACAGCACGCCCAAACACACCATACAAGGAACTACGGGCGGAAAGCATCACAAGTTGACCATACAGCTCCTAGCATTATCTACACCCCCCAAGAAAACTCTCTGATCCCTCCTCCTAGAGTTAGTTTCCACTGCTCCGAACTGGACTACTAACGTGACCAAGTCACCAAACACTGCAACCTTTCCGACCTTCAACCTCAACCCCGGCCATCAGACCCGAGGCAGTTGGCTGTGTAGGAATATCCATTCAGCCTTCCTTCGAGTATTTTACAGAGATATTGAGACAGTAACAAGACTAATTGTTGGCCAACACGAATGAGAAGATAATTAATAATATATTGTTTTTAGGTGCCAATGATATTTCCCTTTTTTCTTAGTTACAAACGTTTTTAAGCATATTGCAATGTTACCTCTGAACTGAGTCTGAAAAAGGTAGAGTTGATGAGATGTGGAGTCGCCACTATATTTACTCCTTCGTAATAACTGGCGGTACTCAGAGGCTTGTGACGGCCACACCAAGTAGCTACGTGCCGTGGTACTATCTGGACACAAGACCCGGACCAGTCCCTCAGATATTGCACCATGCGGTTTGTTTGGCACACGGCGCCGGTCATGCTCGCTGGAACAGCTGTAAACAACACCATTTACATTACATATTGTTGAAAGCAAACAAAATCATGTAATTTGTGCATTATTATTGTGATACAATGGATACCTTCACACTTTATAGTCACACTCTCTCACCAACTTATGTAGAGCTGAGAACGGTGGAAGTAGAGAAGATCTAATAAGAGGAGGACAGAAGGGGGAGTTGTTCTATAGATCTGCTGTGGAGACAAGAACTACCCTCTAAGTGTAAGGCTTACTTTGTACCCATTGAACTAGGAAAGTGGAGGCCGAGGAGCATATTAACTGTCACGAGGAAACACAAGATTAGGAATGAAGTTAGACGGGAAAGATTAGGGACATGAGATAGTAGAAGAAACAAGACTGAGATGGTAAGCGCATCTAGCGAGGATGGAAATAAAGAGGATGCCAAAGAAAAGTTTGGAAATGAAGTATGTAGGAAAGAAGACCTCAAGAGAGACCAAGAAAGAGATGGGAGGCATAAATAACAGAAAGTTTCCACTGAGAGGAGTAGATGGAAATGATTAAAGGAGAAAGAATGGTGGGAGGATAGAAGAAGATGGAGGTAATTTACTAAACTGACCCAGCCACAGCCTGGAAACAGTTGAGGACGATGTTGATGTGTGCTCAGATCTCATTTCACATGTGTGTTTACAGTTCGCTATAGCCCCAGCTTTCCTTATTACAATCTGTTTGTTAATGTTGTGGCAGTAAATCAAAAATAAAAATATGTGAGCATGTGGTACGGTCCGATCAAAAAGTTATTGACGGTGAACTGTTGGTCTTAAGCATGTATCCGTGTAGCATGTGGATTTTCGTACCCCCAAACATGGGCATCATGCACATTCAACACCCACTTATGTGTGAAAGAGGCTTCATCTGTTAGGCCATGGCCACGCTTGCAACCAGGACGCTGTGACCAGGTAGCAGTAGTGTCTTACATCGAGTCTTATGAGGGTAGCCACACTTGGTGACCAGCAACAGATTTTAAAACGTTTTCAGGTCGCAACGACAAATACGCTCGCCTTTATTTCTCATGGAGGTGGCCATACTTTCGTTCGGGTCGCAGCCTGTTGCGAGAACACTGGATACTTGTTTGGGCTTTCTTGCGTCATTTTAGGTTAAAATGTTGACCAATAAGGTGCTCGGGACCATGTTATCACTCCTCCCCTAAGCATTTTCACTAACTTTCTTGCAAACCGCCCAGTGTTTCCCACCCGTCTGGAGTTTCACACTCGGTAGAGTACGGTACTCAGCAATGTTTGATACCGAGCTATTTATAAATGATCACCACTGTAGAATCTGAAACATCAGGACTACGCAAACAGGGATGTTAAATCCAAGTTCTGGATAAAGGTTGCAGTTGCAACAGTGGAGGGTTGGAATGAATTAAACAATTAAAAAAGAAATGAACAAGGTAAGAACTTCCTTATTAGCATACATAAAATCATACAATATACAGTGTACAAACTAACAATAGATTGCAATGCTTGGCAAAGGCTCGGAGTGCAAAGGTTGTTTCCAATCATAATAATTAATTCCACTTTGTAAATAATATTTAACATAGCAATAAATTGTATTTTATCATTTTATACGTGACAACAAAAACATTATAATTAAATAGGGGTGTGTTCTCGGGTTTCTTACAAGTCTGTGCATATTAATGGGCTGGACACCGTATTATCTATATTTACGTTTCTTCTTCATATGACTACATACTACTATGGCTAATATCACATCTTCACGCCTTGGTGCCATAATAACTGGTCATAAAACGCGGCGACCCAGTAGCAATAAAAATCATTCCACGCGACCTGGTTGCAAGTGTGGCTGTAACCTTAAGAGCACATGAGCTGGAAAATAGGCTGTACTGTGTTGTACTGAAAAATCAGCGTGCAAATTCTATTCACATAATAGGGTATCTCCAGGGTGCAATGGCTGGACCCTCTGAAGATGAAATAGTTATAAATAATGCTTGTGCAACACTCTCCATACAATGATTTAGGCCATACTTGTGCCTGGAGTCTCCTTGACCTGCTGTAGGAGCTATTCTTCCATGTCAAGAGTCCACATAGTTATCTACTGACCGGTATCATGCATTTTTACATGGAACATTTCAACTTCACACAATTGCCGGTGAAAACAGGCGAATGTTTGGTGGGTTCAGTACACATCTGTTAGGATACGATGCAATCTTACAGCAGCCCCATATGCTAGATGCATGTCAGCCATCTCAGAATCTGAAATTCTACAAGTTACACAAACAAAGTCTGCGTTATGAATGACGATGGTAGACATACATTCATAATGAAAGAGGTTTGTTTTAGTGTTCCCTAACTCTCATTAAGGTTTCTGTGTTTATAATCACCCTGTACAAGTAGGGATGGACGGGAATGACATTTTTATTTATTTAAGGTACACTTTCTGAACTGACTGATAATATCAACACACAGGTATTTCTATGAACGAGAGTGAACAAGTCTACCAATTTTTTCAGAAAAGGTATTTTCATATACCTTTCAGGATTCTTTTACATGTTATTACCAACATGTGACCGACAACCTTACTTCCCCTCTGAAGGAAGTTGCGCTATTGATTTTCATCGTTCAAGAAAAAACTGTCGACCCTAGTTGGGTTTGAACCCACAAACATTGGGTCCTGAGGCAAGCACTTTTACCCCCAAGAATACCAATGTTGACGCTAAGAGCAACTAAAAATTCACATTTTTATAAGTTATTGTCTAGTATTAATGTTTTATACATTAATTGTGCTTCTGTGTAAATGTGGTAATAAATATGAGTACTGTACCATAAACTTTTTGAACAATAACTGGGCAACACATTTTGTTAACATGTGAAAAATAAAGTATCTCATTTTTGTTTTAGTCTTTAGTTGCAAAATTATTATTATCATTATTTTTTCAATGTACTCCCTGAATTTTACTGACTTTTAATTAAATTCCCCGAGTCTTACAGGTTTTATTTTATCTGCCTGTAACCTTCATGAAATAATAAATAATAAAAGTGACAGTTTATTAGGTAGACGGGTGAACACATCTCATGTGCTGAGCACTTTTTTTTTAATATAATGGAAGAATGTATTTATGTTTTAATCATGCGATGAACACAAGACTAACTTTCAACTTCCTTTTGGACTATGTCAACTATATTGAATTGTTGTGATTTGACCCGCCTCGGTGGCATAGTTGGTTAACGCGCTTGTCGTGTTGAGCTCGACTGCTGATGACGGGGAGATAGAGGTTCGAATCTCGGTCGGGTTAACTGGAGGTGGTTTTTCCTAAATAGTTTTCCACTCTCCCTCCACGCAAATGCGGGTTCACTTCCTCTAATTCAACCTTCCCAATTCCTAATCCATTAGAGTAATTAGTACTTAAAGCATATAACCCAAACAGGTAGTAAGACGCGATGCTAAATATTATTATTGTTGTGATTTGGTGCCGAGATCAAGCAGTACAGACTTTTGCAGCGTGATGCTGTCCNAGAGAGAGAGTTATGATGAGTTGAGTGTTTTGCAAGATCGACGGATGGTGACACTGACATTGGTAAATTCAGATCTATTTTCGTTTACATTATTAATTTACATACTAAATTTTCTTGTTTTCATTATTAGTGGTCTAAATTATTCACTTTTGTTTTTATATGTTTAATAGTAATTATTTCTCTATATTTATAGAACTAAGTTTCAAACATTAACGGTTTGCCACTTTTTGGCGGTTTGATACAGTGTGTGGGCCTTTTGCCGAGACAGACAATACACTAATGCCATTGGAGGTGTTTGAGTTTGTTATCCGTTCCTTCTCTTATCTTTTTATTTCGAGATGTAATGTAGTTTTCTACCTTTTGTGATCTCTATCATGGTGGCATAGAGTAAGGGATTTATGTAATTACTTTCTTTTATGTGGTAAGATGAACTCGGTGAGTTTTATTGTTTTATTTAACCTCATTTTTTGATTGGCGTATTCTGGAAAACTAATTTCTATAAGTAAGGATGGCGAGAAGTTTGTGTTTGGTAACTCTCCTATTATAAATATTGTTCCTTGTAGATTACCTGTAATGCTAATAGGGTGGGAAGGGAAGGCTCTTATTTATAATACATTCCTTTCGTGTATTATGTTAATTTTAAAAAGATAAGGGGCATTATTGATTTTTTGTTTCATCTTACGCTATCGTTGTCATGAATTGTAGGTATTGGGAAATTTCGTTTATTTCTAAGAATGAACTATCTAGAGTCTATCATGGTCATAATTATTGTTATTAAAATTTGTAATCTATTGTTAAGAATGAACTATCTAGAGTCTATCATGGTCATAATTATTGTTATTAAAATTTGTAATATATTGTTAAGAATGAACTATCTAGAGTCTATTGTGGTCATAATTATTGTTATTAAAATTTGTAATATATTGTTAAGAATGAACTATCTAGAGTCTATTGTGGTCATAATTATTGTTATTAAAATTTGTAATATATTGTTAAGAATGAACTATCTGGAGTCTATTGTGGTCATAATTATGGTTATTAAAATTTCTCACATATTTATTTGAGGGTAATTCTATTTTAGTGAGCATTAATTCCTACTTCCTTTTTACCATATATTAAAGAAAGAGGTGAGTATTCGTCAGGGAGACAGTACACTCAGATAGTGGTTGAATGGAATATTTGTGGACTATTGCAAAGAATGATTTCTTTTAAACTTAAAACAAGGTTGGTGCTTTCAAATTGTACTTTTCATATGATTTGTGAAAACACGATTTGCAAAAATTTAGTCTTGTAACGCAGTTGTAAATTTTTATTTTGTTTTAAGTGCATGGATAAGGTATGTCCTGTGTTCATTAATCTGTTTCTGTGTTAAATACTGTTAGTAAATTTCCCCACATACTTTATCCAAGGATCAGATGGCAGTTTTGAACATTATCATTTCTAGTTCATATTTTAAATTCGGGTTTATATCTTTCTTAATAATATTGTTTTAACTATTCATTTTTTCATTTTAACATATTTAAGCCCTTCAGACTCTTTAAAAGTGAATACATTTGCTTACTTAGTGAACAAAGGGAAAATGCACAATGTATCACTGTCTCTTTTCAACCCCTTAGGATCGCTGATGCAGTAGGCTGGTTTTGTTCTAAAGAATTTACAGGCTTTCCTGTACATTGGGCGATGCCAATGTCCAATCAAAGAGAAGGCCGAAAATTAAGCACCATTATTATGATAGATTGGAGAGCATTGGACGAGATAGAAGGATTCTCTGACATCACCAGGGGGTAGGGAGTGGTTCTTCCCAAAGTAGCCAGAGGACAGATTTGGTTGAACTAGGGAGGAGTGTGGATGTACATGGCACAGGGTTAGAGTTATAATGTAACAAAGACGCAATTAGACTAGAGAAAGGATAAAGATGTGAAAGGCACATATTAATTATGTTACATCACTATAATTTGATACTAAAATAAATTTACAGTATTAATCTTACATGTTTTCTGTATTTGCAATTATAATATGTGCAAGTAATCATGTAATATGTAGTACAGGCAGGGAACTGTACTTGTTACAATAGGATCCAGCATAGCGGCACCGTTGGAATGCCATTGAGAAGGAAGCAATAAGTAGCAATCGGATCAGCTACGGAGTGTCGCAAATAGATACCACCACTGAGGAGCTAGTGATGGAGTGTCATAATTGGTCCACAGTTGTGGGGCAAGCTACAAGAACGTCACAAATCAAACCCAATTGCAGATACAAAGAGTCATAATTGGCTCCCCAACAGAGGGGCACCAAACATCATAGTCTCTTTAGCATAAGCAAGAACTATATAATAGATAAATATTAAACTAATAAAATAAAACATTTCAACAAAAAAAAGTTAAACTAATTTATTGTGAAGTCTGAGATCATTA
Source organism: Timema shepardi (assembly GCA_902151425.1). Taxonomy (NCBI): domain Eukaryota; kingdom Metazoa; phylum Arthropoda; class Insecta; order Phasmatodea; family Timematidae; genus Timema; species Timema shepardi. The sequence goes on along the minus strand of CABFVX010003703.1, from coordinate 68,487 downwards.
TGAATATTATCAATGAAAGTATAGTGTTATGTATGGAAGAACGTCCAAGTATGAGGTACGGGAACGTATAAAAGGGAACAAACACATTATAGCTTTTACAATGGAAATAATAACACAGTTCACACTTTAAATTGCTGCCACTGGACAAAGAGCTAATGGCCACATATTCAAGAAAATTCGTCATTACTGCTCAATCCCTCAACCTAGGTTTTAATCTCTCGAAACTCTACAGAAGGGAATTTGAAAGAGGAAACGAAAAAGAGGAGGATAAAAGGAAAATGGCAAAGAATGACATAAAATGCAAAATAAAAGATTAACATATATCCACTATATAATCAATTGATATACTGATTGTAAACTCACAAAAAGGGTTGAGTGAAGTGTTACTTGAGGTCCATACAATTCCTCCGTCGCTGTAGGAGAAAGGCGGTTGAAATAGTGGTAGTTCATCTTCAACTGTTTGCCAGTGGAATACTTTGAGAGACTTGTATAGTTTCTCAAACTCTTGCAAAGAGGATACAGCCTTCAACAAAAAATCATAAATGCTGTTTACTTGAACATGAAATAGTAGGAATTTAAGTTGTGCATGTATAAGCTATCCAGTAGAATATTTAATAATAAGGTGACTAAATGGCTAAATAATTTTATAATAATGGACACTGATAAAATAAAGTAAACATAAACTAACAAGAGTAAATTTAATGAAAAAAGACCACCTAAGGAAAGAGGGAAAATGTGGGAAGAATCTAACGCACAAAGGTCCTTGCATCCGTATATAAGTGTCAATATTACATATAAAATACTGAAGAGTGTATTTATAATGGTAAGGGTTTACACAGAGTTAATATAAGTGTTGATTCGTATATTGCATGCCCCCTTCATCTTATTATATTTACGGACAACACTTGTAACCAAACCTGGTGCCCCTCAATGTTCTATTATAAAACTCATTTTTTTGAGATTACATCAAAGTAATAATTTTAGTTACCTATATTATAAAAACATTCTTGCAACAGCTGACCAGTTTATTAATGATGTTGTATAATTGGTTATTTTTACCTAGCACGTATGATTTTAAATATAAAATGTTAATCTGTCTAATACAAGTAATATATTTAGGTGTGTCTCGCAGCCAGTGGAGGTGCCGCGGGGATGAGTTGAATTGGAGTGTGGCCAAACTGGGCAAACGTCGCTGCAGGGCCAAACGGTGGTGGAGGCATCAGAGTGCCACCGGGTGACAGGAGTGCGGCTGCCTTGGCAGGGGAGACTGCCCCAGGGGTTGTGGGGATCCCTCTGGTCAGTACCAGATTAATATCCTCGCCCGAACACTGGAATACCTCGATGTAGCGTTGCTTCTTGCCGAAGAACATATAGCAGTGGTGTTTGTTCTGTGCTGTCATGAACGCACTTTGCTTCGACTCCATTTGGATGAAAGCTTCACCTGAAGGCTGACCCTGAGCATTGTAGACCATGTGGACTCCTTGGAAGACAATACTTTTAGCGTAATCTCCCAGGAACTCAAGGATATGTTCGACCTGCGCTTCATAAGGCAGCCCTCTCAATCGAATGCAGTCTTTGCGGGTCCCAGAGATGATTATGTGCTGTGGTAGCATGCGGTACTTGTGGAATCTGGGCTATGAGTGGCTGGGGTTGTTCATAAGTCTTGGGGTCCATAGAACGGTTTAAAACTTGTTGGACTTCTGCGGTGGTGCTGCGGAATAGCTCGATATACCGCGAGCCGATGAGTTCTTTGTGTTTGCTAAGAGCCTTCCCAGCATCCTCTTCTTGACTGAACAAGACCAACGCATCACCCGTCGCTCGACTGTCTGGCTTCTTTACGAACAACACACCTTCCTCATCGTCCATCACTTTACAGCTGTTCTCGCCAGCTTCAAAAAAGTCCAAAACTTGTTTTGCCGTGCAGTCATATGGAAGCCCTCGCATTCTAACAATAACTTGACCTCCTCTGGATAAAAATGCTTGTGCCTCATTGTTACTGCCTCCAGCCACATTGACGAAGTCCTCTCCGCTGGCCTTGTACACCTCTATGTAGCGGTTTACGATGTGGTGCTTGTGTCTCTTGAGCGCCATGTCTGTGTGTTCCTGACTCACAAACCTGACCAGAGCCTCCCCGTTTCTTCGACCTTGAGGACTTAAACAGAGCGCCACTCCTCCTTTCTCAACATTAAGTCCTCGGAAGAATTTTGGCGATATCCTGGTCAGAAGACTGCCACGGCAACCCTCGAGCTCTCACAACACACGCGTTGTCTACTTCCTCATTCTTTGAGCATATTCCAGGTTCTAGCCTTAAGCTGATTGTCTCCGGCTTGTCAAATTTGTGGCCGTCCACTATGAGCCTCTGCGTGATGTTGACCATGTCCTTGATCTCCCGCACGTAAAACTCGGTGCTGGTCTCAGCGGTCATGCCAAGATGGGTGACCATATCGCCGATGGAGTTTATCTCCTCGGTGGCTGCGTAGAAGACCTTAAACTCCTTGCGGAGGTCGTTGAAGACCGCGTAGTAGTGTCGGTAGTTCGAGGTTCTTGGTGCAGGCCTCGGGGTGGAGACATTGTCTCAAGGGTAACTGTCCGTCCGTGACGAACCTCAGAGAGTGCGGGGATGGGCCGATGTGGAACGTGGCGCGGGCATACTGCTCGAACTAGAACAGAAGATATACAATTATGTCAGTACAGGGATTCAAACCATGGGGTATTGGGTTAGCGCAGCAAAGCTCTACCAACTGAGCTTCTCGGGTCCGGGACACCTTACGTCGTTTGCTTGGACTTCACAAACATGATAGCACACATTGCGAACACCTACATAGAGAGAGAGAAAAACCCGTTACTAAGAAGTTTCTTATTTGGAAAATATATATATATATATATATATATAAATCATAGTGCACATATAGAGTTTAATCCATATGCAGGGATGAAGTTTGGATCTATGTCACCCGGGGTAGACTAGGACTCTGATGACCCCCCTACTTTGGGGTATGAAGGGGGTTCGGATTTTTTTTTTTCAAATGTAACCCTCAAAAGATGTTTTAAAGCCATCTTTTACTTGAAATGCAAATTTTATTTAAACTTAATAATTTACACTTTGACTAAGATTTTCGGAAATAAAACACAGAAATAACGCAATACTTTTACTACAATTACATAGCTACAAAATAAAAAATTGACATTAACAACCTAGGTGTCAAAATTTGGTTCATCATGGTCTACATAACATCATATTAATAATATGCACTGTACAATTAAAATATATATGTATATAATGTTAATTCAAACAAAACCCTGCCGTGTCAAACTTATATTAAAGGTTCACTTTGAGAGGGTTTTTTTTAAAGCAAAGGTTATTACCATCGTCATAACAAAGTGTGTATGGTCTCTTATATTGCCTAGAGGTGCTGCTCAAGTTTGTAAGTCTCTGCTGCCCCATGGTGCCCCGCCCCTCAAGTCAGAATTAGTTTACTGAAGCTCCTTTATCCTAAGGCAACGGACACTGGAAGAGCAAGGGGAAGATTCTCGATGCCGTTGTAATGTTTGGATACCCCTCTTCAAGCCTATTTTTGTAAATCAGGCCTATGATGGTCGCTGCAGGGGCGGATTTTATTTTCTTGTCGACTTCTAATGAAAGGAAGGTGGGACCGCTCATACTACGCGCGAGACAATGTCATTCCTGACATTTCTCCAGTCAAATGCTGTATTTGAACTGGTGCTTGGATATTTCCCCCCC
>CABFVX010003703.1:40770-64686 GCA_902151425.1 Timema shepardi | reverse complement strand
GTTTAGAGTTTTAGTGCATAAATGTTCGTCCCAAGAAGTGCCCGCGTACAGTATCGAGAAACACCGTCATTGGGAGGTTGTCTCAAGGTAAGAGCCATTGTTATCTTATCTGGGAAATGTAGACTGTCCGTTATAAAGATAGGTCCACTATTCAGAAATGTCCGCTATAAAGATAGGTCCACTATTCAGAAATGTCCGTTATAAAGATAGGTCCACTATTCAGAAATGTCCGTTATAAAGATAGGTCCACTATTCAGAAATGTCCGTTAAGGGAGATTTCCCATAGCGGGATCACCAAAAGAAAACCATGTATGACAGTTTCATAAGCTGTTAAATCTACTCTCGTGTATTCAACCGCCAAGTCACGTTTTCTACGACTTTTTTTTTTTGACAGCGCATGAAATTTTATAAATCATGCTAAGATTTTTTTTTTTTTGGCACAGCGTATTACTACCCATTCGGGTTATTCGCCTATGTACTAGTTACAATGATGGTTTTAGGGCCTAGGAAGGCTTAATTTAGAGGACATGCACACGCTTTTGCGTGGAGGACGGATGGAAATCCATTTAGAAAAACTACTCTCGGTACATCCGACCGTGATTCGAGCACCGATTTCCTTATCTTCTGCAGTCTAGTCCAACACGAGATTAGCGCGTTAGACCACGCGGTCAAGGTTATATACAGTATATTTGACGGTGGCTATTTTACACTTATTTTTTTATATCTCATTTCTATGTCAATCTGACCATATTCCCCTGTCTACAAAAGTGAATTGAGGACAGGTCCAGAGAGTGATTAGTTTTTAAGTTAAATAACTTTTAAACAAATCTACGGTTTATTGATAGTGTGCACGACTTTTACTGTCGATAATAAGAGGTCAAGATGAATTTGAATTTTAAATAAATGGGCTAAAGTTTGCCCGGAGAGAATACGGAAATTAACTTTGTTGGTTTAAAACGTCTACGTAGCCCACATGGTCAGGATTAGAACCCCGACCTCCCAAGTCAGTCAGGCGTGGTAAATATTTGAAATAATGTGTCTCAATATCATATGGTCAAACCTTTGGTTCCGAACACCCCCTGGATCAATCTATGACTTGGCAAGTTCATTGAGACTTTTGACTACAATTAAAGGCTGCGTGCGAAGACAAAGGTTCTGGATCGATTTCCATTTCCATAACTTTCCAACTAAACAAGTATGACATGTATGTAACATGCACCACTTTCGTTAGTTAAATCCCTTTCATATTCTTTAAAATGACACGGAAATCGAACCCGGGACCTTTGGTTTAGTACGCCTGGAGTAGCTATGGAATTTTAACAAACAGTTCAGGAGGGTTCTTCGATATTCCTTCGAGTCTTCATAAAACACGAAGTATATATATCCTATTACTGGCCATATTTATAAAACTGTACTGTATGAGAAAACATTCTTTGGTTAGTGACGTTAGCAAATAAGGTTTGAAATGAAGATAGAACATCGAAAAAAAACTGTTTGATACTCGAAAACATGCTACGAACATATTGTTCGTCCGACTATCAGTTTAGTGAGTTTCGTTCTTGAACTTTCATCGTCAAGATAGCGACTAATTACAAAAAAAACGTACCTATACAAATAAAACAATATAATTTTCATAAATACAAATAGTTCTCAACAATATATAATATATCACATTCTTAAAAATAATCAACAAAAACAAGGTCATATTTGAAGTATATGGTCTAAATTTATCATATTCGTCTCAAAGTAAAATATCAAGAGACAATTTTAAGTATAAAAAAACTGACCAAAAAAGCTAGAAACAACTATAACACCATATCACGACATATGTACATACGTAGCCTCAACAGTCATCTGACATACGTAGCCTCAACAGTCGTCTGACATACGTAGCCTCAACATTCGTCTGACATACGTAGCCTCATCAGTCGTCTGACATACGTAGCCTCATCAGTCGTCTGACATCTTTAGGGAGAACCTTTCAGAGTTCATTGAAATAAATGTAGGATATATTTATATTTTAGCCCCCCATCTTACTACCCGCTCGAGTTATACGCTTATGTACTAAATACACTAATGGTTTTAGAAATTAAGGAGGTTATATTCATAGGAAGTGTATTCACAGTTGCACGGAGGGAGAGTGGAAAACAATTTTGTAAAACCACCCTAATTACACCCGACCAAGATTCGAACCTCGATATCCCCGTTATCGGCAGTCTAGTCTACTGCGAGAGTAGCGTGTCAGACCACGCGGCCGACGAGGCGGGTGGCATCCCCACGTGAAGAAACTTTATGTTAGTACTGGAACATTTAATTTTTTTATATAAAAAACTGCTAAAACACTGGCCTTAGCTAGCGTTCCCTACAGCCCCACCTTAAATGTTTTGTGCCAACAAAAATAAAAAGTTGACGAGAATCCAACTTTCTTCAACATTACGAAGTGCATATCTTGTGTATTGTAACAATATACCTAGACAGAGAAGGGTCTATACAAGAATGAAGTATTTACGGGTATGAAATAAAAACTAGCCTTGCGTCTTCAGGAGGCCTGAAATGTAACGAGTGAATGAGAGCTCTTATAACCCCTTCTTGGATTTAAGTGCCTGTAAAAGTCATCATGAAAATAATGATTATCGCAAATGGCGAAACATTAAAAGGACCATCAATGACTAGGCGGGCTCGTAATTACAAGATCCCACTGACGGGAAGATGACAGTTCAAACTGGGGTGCTGATACGATCTGTACAGACGCAGATACGTGGTTACAGGGCGGAATTTGTACAAGGAGTCCGTTTAACACCAAGGTAGTTAACGACATTTTCTCAAAGTTAAAGTTTGGAAGAGTAACTTGAAAGAAACTGCACCTGCATTACCGTGGAAGTTATAACACGGGAAGACTGCAGTGAGACTAGATCTTCCCTCCGTGACACCTTAGATCATGTGATCATTGGTGAGAGTATAACGGCATAGAGCTTATAGATAGTTAGGTGAGCGGTGCAAACGCCCGATTTGAGTCACCAGGTTGGTGTTATAGACCATTTTACTTTACAGTGTCCTCTTAGTGTCAATCATCTTTCCGCAGACAAATGCTGGTGCACGTCCTTAAAATTATTCTTAGCTCACGTGTTACCTCGTGTTCTATAGTTAAGGTAACTGATAAACAGTCGAGACAGTTACATTTTTGCGAAATGTTAGCATCAATTGAATCGGCCTGATTTGCATACGTAGAATTATTAGACTATTTTCGTATGTGATTATTACATTTAAAAAATAACAATTCAAATACATTTTTTGCTAAGAATGAATAATCTAACCGAAATCAATTTAAAACTAAGAGTGCCCGACCATAAAACAAAAGACAAGCGCTTATACTAACATTGAGTAATTATTTTAGTCTGATTACCATTAAAATAACAGTAATGTAGGATATCCAATGTTGGGACTATTCTCCCAAAGATGAAAACATGCAGGGTTGGGTTTCGTAAGAGAATTAATTTGACTCCACTCCAGAAGATGAGGCTCTAGTAACTTATTATCTGAGCTATCTAACGTGAACTTTCTGTACCGACTGATTATATCAGCACACGAGAACCTTTCTCAGCGAGAAAGAAAGGGCTTACCACTTTTGCCTGGAAAGGTATTTTCATATTTTTCCCAGGGTTCTCTTCCATGCCATGAGCGACATGGGAGCGACTGCTCTACCCACTCCGAACGAAGTTGTGATATACTTATTTATCGCTCAAGAAATATTAGAAAAGGTTTTTAAATAAAAACTCAGAAGTATATTTTTAAAATAAAAATATCAGCTTGTTAATGCCATTTAAAGAAATGTAATGTTCAAGTTAGAGCTGACAAATCTTTAGTTGAATCATTTAATTCCCTTAGTTCTTATGCGTGAATAGTTTAAATAAAACCTTATATTTTAGTTGCAAAAATAGATGAATCATATTTATTTTATTTGGAGACGAATAACTTCAATTTAACTTATTCATTATTATGCTCTTCATTCATTAATCTATCTAAATATAACAACATGTCCGGGGTTCACGGATTTTCCTTGAACGACCAAACATGTAGCACAACTTCCTATGGAGGGAAAGTAAAGTCGTCGGTCCCATGTAGATTGTGGCGTGTAAAGGAACCCTGTAAAGTATGTGAAAATACTTCCCTTGGCAAAATTGGTAGCCCCTTTCGCTCTCGCTCATAGAAATTCTCGTTTGTTGATATAATCAGTCGGTTCAAAAGTGCATGTTAAATACCTCAGATAAAATAAATAATATAATAACGGCAATGGTACTCATACTAAAAGAACTAATAACGTAACAAAACTAAGTAGACCTAAGTACACCTTGAAACCATTATGCCGTTATGTTTTATTAAACGTTGATAACTCTACTTATTCTCTATTAACCCTTTGAGCCACATGTGCATTCGTCCTAAGGATGTATCAGGATGGGTAGTATCTTTGGACCTTTCTGACTTTCTTCGACACTTGCTAAAAAAAACAGCGGTTTGTTCGCAAACATATGACTCGTAATTTTGACAAGCGGCGTGAAATGACTGGTCAGTTGTAAAACATATTTGATAGGTTGATCAATGTACAGGAATGGATTTTTTTTATTGTTAACTTTAAATCACTCAAATAAAAAAGCCCAAGTCACCGCGAAAAAGGTACAAAAGGAAACATTTCGTTTCCTCTTTGAAAGCTGTCTTCATTAATACCATTTTACCATAATATCAATGTTATTGAAAAGGTACCTATGTATAATATCAGTGTTATTGAAAAGGTACCTATGTATAATATCAGTGTTATTGAAAAGGCACCTATGTATAATATCAGTGTTATTGAAAAGGAACCTATGTATAATATCAGTGTTATTGAAAAGGAAACTATGTATAATATCAGTGTTATTGAAAAGGTACCTATGTATAATATCAGTGTTATTGAAAAGGAACCTATGTATAATATCAGTGTTATTGAAAAGGAAACTATGTATAATATCAGTGTTATTGAAAAGGAAACTATGTATAATATCAGTGTTATTGAAAAGGAAACTATGTATAATATCTATGAAAAGTGACGGGTACAGTTTACATGACCTGACGTATGAATGGATTGTTTTTAGCACCATGTCTTGCAACATACACGGGATGTACGCATATGTACTAATTATGCTAATGTGTTAAGGTGATTAAGGTTGAATCTAGAGGAAATGTTTCCGCATTTGCTTAGAGGGAGAGAGTGGAACTATATATAAAAAACCAGGTCGGCGGACCGTGGTTCGAACACCGACAGTTGTAGTATATTGTGGGAGTGGCGGCCACCGAATCGGGGATGAGGTTCTTCCTTGTAAAAGTGCAATGCACCTGTATTATCTTTCAGTGGGTACAGGTGAGGAGCAGACAGGTAGAGCAAGGAGGAGGGGGAAAAGGACAGAAGAAGTCAAAAGACGGTGGGAGAGAAAACTGCTTTTTTTAAAATAAAAATATTGTGTAAAGAGAAGAAGAGAAGAGAAGTGATTGAGAGAGGGAGCGATGACCGATGTCGGAGGTTGTTTGCCCGGAGCGCCAAGGTGAGCTTTGGGACGGGGAGGCAATGCTCTCGAGAGACACGTCATGAGTGGCTGGTGTACCTCCTGTCGGGGGTTTACCCTCCGCCTTACGGACTAATTAGCGGGAAATTACTCAATAAATCGGTATTTATTAATATTTAAATGAAAAGTTCAGTATTTGTATTTAATTTTGTTTGACCCACTACGGTAACCACATGGTATAAGGAGTCACTTTCGCAGTACTCTAGACTGCCAATGACGGGTTCGAATCTCGATCTGGTATACTGAGGCTGATTTTCCCCAAAATGGTTCTCCACTCTCCCTCCACGCAAATGAGGGTACACTTCCTCTAAATATAACCTTCCTAATATGAAACTATTAGCGTAAATAAGCCTATAGCCTGAATGGGTAGTAATACGCAGTGATTAGTTTCTATTTATTTTTAGCAAATTATTGAAAATTAACGAGATATTACATATTCGCACCCAAGTCCTTTTCTTGTGTTTGTCCTTTATGTTTTACCTTTTACATGTTCCTTCCTATCTGTGTGTCTTATCATTCTTTACCATTTTCCATTTTCTCCCTTTTGTGTAATGTGGTTTCCTCTTTTAGGAAGTTACGTTGCGCGTTTCACGCTCCTCCCTGGTGAGTTACGATAGAATGAAACCTGGGTCGGGAGATTGGGCGGTGACGATCAATTTTCTTTAAGCGGCGACCATTACCTCTTTGTCCATTGGCATCAGTGTAAAGTGAGAGGTGTGTTCTTTTCATTTTAAAAGCCATATTGTGTTTGTCCCCTTTAATATGTGTCTATCCACCTTTCCTATCTATACTTCTTCCAAATATAATATCATATTTAGTTTGGTAACTATACCAAGAGAGGCTCGTTTCTTTGGTGGTGCCATATTAAACACGCACAATACTGTAAAAATGCCAAATTAAATACATATAAAACACAAACACAACTACACACACACTCTACATGAAACAAGCCTAACGCTCAGTGACGTAGCCACAGGGGGGCGTGGGTGGCAAAATGCCAGGGGCCCACGCCAATAATGGAATCCAACAGGCAGACGCACCCGTCGATCAAGATTAATTTGATAAGAGACCATATTATGGTTTCTTAACCTTGCTTTTTTATGTAAATATCTCACTATCCAATCAAAGATTAATCAATAGTCACTTTTCTGTGGATAATTTCATGTTCTACAAAAAAGCTCTGTACATATTTTTCTGTAAATTAAATATTCAACACAATTCAAGGAAATAACCAATAATAACGCGTTTATGTTGGGTTTTTTTAGCCAAAAAAATATTTAAAAATTTACTTTACAATTGTGCACGCAGAACCTTTCGCAAAACTTAAAAAATAAATTCTAATAGTAAATGCTAATGTAATTTATTAAAATCCACAATTACAATTAATATTGGGGGGAGGGGGGGGGGGACACCGTGAAAGTTTTTGCTACGAGCCCATTTCTGTCTAGTCACGCCTCTGCTAACGCTTCAGGAATTACCAAGTAAACTCAAGCAGCAAAACAACTTAATACAAAAACACCCCCTGCCATTTCGGAAACAAAATAAAAAAAAAGTTTTTGAGCTGAGTCAGCGGAAAGGTGAGTCATGCCCTTCCCCTGGCCCTGACTTCACTGACTTGCCAACCAGTGCCCGCATTCTCAGGTCCATACAATCGAGAGTTTACAGTATAACAGGATGTTGGCTGGAAGAAAGGGCTGACTGTTACAAAAGTCACTATAACCATTTTTCAAAAAGGTTGCAAAGTGATTTATTTTGGGCCTGTTCCATATAATATCGTCTGGAATAGAGCACGTTTGGTACCACGGTAAGTTGGGAGATAGCGAATGATTCCAAATGGTGGTGATGAGGAGCGTAGATTAACCGTGTAGCCACCAGTGAGAGTTCCCCGACGTGACGTGACGTGACAGGGTATATTAAATACATGACTTGATAAAAATGTGTGACCTCACTTGAACTGGTTTGGGGGGCAAGGGGTGGGGAGGAGGGGAAAGAAACAAGAGTTAAGGTTCATATAATTTTCAAAATAGAATTTTTGACAAGTAATTTTTTTTGCCAGAATAAATCAAATATTGATTCGGTGGATAAATTGAGTTTGATTTTACTCACATTTAATTTCAACAGTTTACCATTTCGGCGGCCACATAGTCTAAGGCGCTACTTAAGTGTTTCCTCACACGCACTGTCCACGCAAATGAGGGTACACTTTCTTTAAATTCAGCCTTACTCCCTCCTAGCCCAATAGCGTAATTAGTAGAGTAGCCCCACAGCTTCTTTGGTGCTGACTGACAGCTCACAGCTGTCACTTCTGACAGTCAACATTTAGGTATATATCTAAATTTTGACCGTCAGAAGTGACAGCTGCTAAACACATGTTTTTGCAGATCATATGGTTCGGCGTTGGTTCGGCGTAGGGATACATAATTTGGTCTGGTAGCTTTTCAAAGCTGTCAGTCAGCACCAAAGAAGCCATGGGGCTACTGTACATAAGCGTATAGCCCGAACGGGTAGTAAGACGCGGTGCTGAAAATAACCCATAGTTATATCATGTTTTTCATGGGCATTGCGTAATTTGACCAGGAATATTTATATCCGTTTAAAAAGACTGGTCGCTATCACAAACACTTCAGAACTGATATTGAAATAATGTATAAAACTAAACTAAACACATCCAATAAAGCAATATAGCTGTTACTTTGGCCAACAAGTGATTTTGTCAACACAGACCAACTCGACAAAGAACAGATCCAGCTATTATGTCGGAGTGAGAGTATGCCCTGTTACCTCAGAGTATTGTCCGTCTCGTCAACACAGACCAACTCGACAAAGAACAGATCCAGCTATTATGTCGGAGTGAGAGTATGCCCTGTTACCTCAGAGTATTGTCTGTCTCGTCATCCAAACCACTCGCCCCGGGGGGGAGGTTCCTTGGTGGTAGCCCGGGACTATTTGATTCAGGCAGCGCGAACCTAGTAGGGAGGGGAAAGGTAATGTAGAGGAAATATACCCACATTTGTGTGGAGGTAGATTTGGAAATCATTTAGTAAAAAAAACACTTCTTCAAACCCGACAGGGATTCTAACCCCGATCTCCACGTCATCGAAAGTCCAGTCTTAGGAGAGTACCAAGACTGAAATTAGTGAAGAGGATTATATAATTTTAAAACTAGTCTGTCTTATTAAAACCACACAATCATATGCTAGTGCATGTCCTTAGAATTCACATTACTCTCTTGGTTACCCGAGGCTGGATTGTTTGGCCCTAACAGCCATAAGTGGCCGACTGTTAAAAGAGAATGAATATATTTGTCTTGGTTTACACATGTAGGCTCTAGCGAGAGAAATGACGGTAGCAAATTAGGTTAACAATATCTCAATATTAGCTAACATTATATTATTACGTATTTATACTCAATCAAAAGTTCTAATATAATGTTCTCAAGCCTATCAATAAAAAATCTATTATTTAATTTACCAAATTATTAATGTCCAAAGGCGTCCCAACCATATTATCTCGTTAGGCCCCAAGAATATAACGAATCACCGTCTCGCACATTCAGATTCGTCGAGATATAAAATTGAATGTACAGGCCCAAACCAGTATTCAATACATTTTGATGACTTTATTGAATTCCTTGAGCCAGGTCGATTAAATAAAAAAGACTGTCAAAAAATGACAGATTGTGTCCTTTAAATCATAAAGAATGTCAACAAATTCGTAGTTCTCAATAATGTCATAATCGGAGAGTATATTAACATATTTTGGTAGGTATTAAGGAAAAGGTATTATGAATATTGCTCTTAGTGGTTGTCGAGCGTTTTTACCCCCGATATCAACAAGTGTAAAAATTAATTCATAACATTCTTTATCAAAATTTCATTTCGTGGTGTTTTCATAAGTTTGATGATCTGTTGTAATTCTGTTGCAGAATCCTACAAATATCTAGAGAATGGGTTTCAACTCACAGCTCGCGAACAGCCAGAAAAGTTTCTAGGTCTAAGTGACGTGTCCATACGTCAAGTGATGTGATCTACAACTGTCAGTTCTAAATGTGTGTTCTAGGGGGTTTCTCCCGACCAAAACCCTAGAATACCACGGTGTTCAATTTAGCGAATGTTGTCAGAATTTAACAGCTATTATTGATTAACCTAAGCTGAGACCTGATGTAAACAAAGCCACCAAGTCTGTGCTCTGATTGGCTACCGAACGGACTTTACCTGGTATCCTTTCCCTTATATAGTTTCTATTAAATGTGTTTTAAAATAACAGAAAATTATTATAACTAAAATCATCACTTAATTTGACTTAAAAAAATTTACTTTAAGGTTTGTCAGCACTTTTCGAAAACCAACAAACGCCTGACTCGGCGTGTTAACCTCAAGTCAGCACCGGTCAGTCGACAGTTCACCTCGGCAGTATTGAGTGACGGTTGTGAGTGTCTGAGTGCTTCCCGTGGAATTATGGCGTTTGATGAGTGTGGTCCGAGTTTTGTTAGACATAAGATACGAAATTTAAAAGCATAAAACTTAGTAGTGGCTTTATTTTGCTATGGTACTGACTACACACGGCCACGCCTGTTTAAATATTGCACTTGTGTTCCACCAATCGTGTAGGTCCTTCGCGTAGTGATATGGAAATGTTTGTTTACTTCAGGTCTCAGCTTAGGATGAATCAATAATAGCACGATTATTTAAATACGAAAATAAAATACTCCATGATGTCATCCCATAAATGAGCCACACCAGTCGAACGGCCACCATCTGTTGGAGGAGATAGTGTCAACTTCTTCTTATATAGGGAGGTTATCACAACGAACCCTACAGCCGTTAACCTCACTTTTCTAGACTGGAGTATTTAATTTTTCATTCAATAGCTCCTCAATCTTCACAAGGCTGAGTTGACTCCGTTCTAGACACTGTTTTAGCGAAAATCTGGAAGCAACGGGGGTTGAACCCGGGACCCCTAGATCTGTATTAATATATTTTTTGTATGCATACAAAATTATACACAGCATGTAAATAACGATGTGTATATATATATATATATATATATATATATATATATATATATATATATGAGCGAGGATGCAGCCACTTTACCACTAACCAAAGGCCCACGGCCAAAGAAAAGGTTGATGACCCCTGACCTGGAAAAAGGAGGAAAGGCCCTTTCTATAAATACAACACCACTTTCGCGACAGTGGTTTCTCAACCGGTACTATCAGGAGACTGTCGATGTAATCAAGGCCGAGCATTCTTTCTTCAGCGACAACATTCAATATCCTCAGGCCAGAGGGAGAAATGGTTTCATAAATAGACTTGGAAGTACCAAGAAAAAGGGCGGTAGACACAAAAATGTGATAGTTATATAAAATAATAATGAATTAATATAGAAGAAATATTTAATTATGCAAACAGTAATGAAAAGTATGTTAAAATAATAAAATATAAATAAATAAAGAATAAACAGGCATTGTGTAAGCTGTAAGTATAAAATTCAGACCACCGACCGAAACCGATTGTCACAGACATAATTTAAATAGGTGATACGAGGAAAAAGTAAATCTTAAAAATAGTCAAAATCGGGAGCCGTGTTAAACCAAAGGTCCGACTTCGATTTTCACGTCAAGGTGATATTATCAACATAAAGAATTTAAAATTCTTAGATTTTAAATATTTAATTTATTTAAACCCAGTTTTGTTTTATCTTAAGGCAGTAATTAATAAGTGACGATAGTTTGTATTCATAGTTTGACAGTATTAAATAAAATCGATCTAAATTTTAAAAAACGCCTCGGTGACTGAATGTTCTAAGGCGTCACTCTCTCAATAAACTAGATTGCCAGTGACAGGGAGATCGGGGTTTGAATCCCGGTCGGGTGTACTGAGGAATGTTTCAGTTTCAATTCGGTTTTCATACGTTTTTAATAATGAAATGCTGAAAAACTTAATATTTTTTGTTAAGGATTCGAAGCATCGAAATAAAACATGGTTTAAAAGAACCAAACGTGTGTCTCCTTAAAGGAAGGATGTTTTATCATTTTTCTACGAATAATCCTGCGAAGAATAATCCACATACATCCCGCACAAAGACAGTCCAATGAATACAATAATTGTTTCAGCGTGTCCCAGTCAAGTCAGAGCAACGACTGATTCGATGTGAATCCTTTCGACTGCGCAGAACTTGACTCGATTGGACCATGTTGGTGTGAAATTGGCCTAGGTATTTGGCATTTGCGTTTAGGTTTGTCCGCTTTGCTATCACAAATAGTGAAAACATTCTGGTAGTCGTACAAGTGTTAGACCAAGGTGAGATGTCAGTTGATTACACTAATAGGGTAGCGTAGCTAGGGTTGATAGAAGTTATAGGAAATATGCCCACATTTGTACGGGCATAATAAAACATTTAGATGAAAAATAACGCCATACATCCACCTACTAGAGCTGGTTTGGTCTGGTCTTACGGTCGAGTCGGGGAGCGATTACCAGCCAGTTGTACCGAGGTTATTTTTCTTAATTAGGTTTCTACTCTCCCCCTAAACAAATGTAGTACATTTCCTATAAAATTATATATTCCTAATTGGAGTATAATATGCGGATAGCCCGGACGTGTAAAACGCGCGAAGTAAAGACCTGTACAATTACATAACCACGTGTATTTGTTGAACTAAGGGAGGGTGACCAACCAGGTTCGCATCCACTATGCTGCGTCAACTGTAAACACAGCCGTTGTACGTGATATTTAATGTCTGTAAGCGCTTGATGGCCATTCAATCAACTCTTCGCGCATGCGCGTCGCGAGCAAGTGGATGCTGGGAAAGTCTAGAAAAAGTCACGCAAGGGGGTAAAAAGAAAAAAAGTTTAGAGAAAACATCTACCCGGATTTCCTGTTACCCTTTGCAAAATTAGCATCGTGATTCGATCGAGAGAATTAAAAACGCCAAGCAAAGATAATGTATTCTAATTTAAAAAAACAATTAGGTGCCTATTAATTTATTCTCATCGCGGTTCTCGAGTGTTAAGCGTCAGGTGCAAGATCAACATTTTCACTTTTGATTCAATTTACTTTCATTGACCTTTTTTTGAAACACTTAACTACGATAAAGAAGAGCAATCAATGGTGTCCGAACCTTTTGTGAACGAGGGCCGCACGGACGCTGTCAAACCATGGTATGTTGTAAGTATATTTATATATAACTAAGCTGTGTCTAAGTGTTACAATATCACGGGCCGGACTAAGTCTTATCATCGGCCGCAATTTGGACACAACTTATGTACACGATTGTTTTAATAGTTGTTCAGTAATAACCAGATTTTCTTAGCACCGTGTCTTACTAACCGCTCGGGTTATATGCTTATGTACTAATTACGCTAACGGTTTTTAGGGATTTGGTAGGTTATATTTAGAGGACATGTACAAGCATTTTCATGGGGAGAGAGGGAGAGAGAGAGAGAGAGAGGAAAACCACCCCGAGTACACCCGACCGAGATTCAAACTCCGATCTCCCCGTCATTTACAGAGTCTAGTCCAGGGGTGGCCAACTAAGGCCCGCCAGTGTGTTCAATCTGGCCCGTGGGATAATTAATTTAAATGTGTTGCGTTGTGAAGCAGGCTTTATTTAAACACAACAAAACAGTTTTCTTATAAAACCATGTCAAAATGAAAATTCCTAAACTTGCTAAATCACGCCAAGAAAATATAAGGCGATGTTTCCATCTTCCTAATTAATCAAACAATTATTATACGTCAATCTGGGTTTTCTAGCGTCCCCACGCTATCTCTGCAAGAGATTATTCCATAGTCTGTTTTTTGCCCGAGTAATTTTCCTCTGCAGAGATATTTCCGCTTTCATCACTGCTTGCAAAGACTGCGAAAGTTATTTCGCCCCCTTTTTTTTACATTATCCCCCGGCATCACAGGTTTTGGTATCACTAACCCTCTTCTTAACTATGCCCAGTCCACCTTACCGTGTCCATTACCATTTCCTCCATTCTGGCCTTCTCAATCTTTGTCAGCTCGAAACGTAGAAGGTTTTGATTACTCATAGTAGCGAGCGCGATCAACTTACATCCTTGCAGAATGTTAGCAGCTGCGAACATTAATATCGGTCAATATTCCTCTCGTCCAGGATGTGTATTTGGATTATTTGGTTTGTTCGCAATCTCGAACTGTCTAGTATTCAGAACCTCTTCACCTTTCTCAGCCGTGCTAGAGACGAACCGTAATTGAGACTGAAATATGCTGAACATCCTGATGGTCTGCCCCCATATGCTATGTTTATTTCCACGATTTTCTCTAGATATGAATTAATACCTTCACAATCCTGGAAATACACGTTGTTTGTTTGTTTGTACTTAGCTGATTTATCTTAGTAGTTGTGATGGTCTATTTTTAAAGCACCGCGTCTTACTACCCATTCGAGTTATTCACTCATGTTCTTATTAAATATGATTATGGCGCCCATGGGTGTCACCCCTGTTGTAATGATTCACGTTGCTATAGGTATGTGTGGAATTTTTCCATCTCTATAATATGTCTCCTGCAGACACACTATGTCCAAGTTTATATCCTCTGCGAGCTTTCTTACTTCCTGAACTACATGCGTGGTAAAGTCCCGAGAATAGTTAAATGTATTTTCTTTGAAACTTGGACACTCATTATCTTATGCATAACAATAATAACAATAATAATGTCTTGTCAACAACGTTGATGCATGGCGGGCTGTCTTCTTCTTGAAACCGACTTTGTTAAAACGGGGTCACGAGGTGGTGTGAAGCTATCTGTAGTAATCATTCTCCAGTAATGTCGGGGGTTGACCCTATCTAGTCTCTCTACACATAGTTACACTTATTGGTAGTGTGTAAGATAGAATTAGGAAGAAATATACCCGAATTTTCTTGTTGGAGGAATGGAAAATTATTTATAAAAACAAAGCCCTAAGCTCAGTCGGTATTCGAGCCCCTACCTCTCTGTCACCGGCAAACCAGTCAGGACGAGACTGATGCCTTTGTCTACATGTACCCTTCAAAGCATATTAAAAACATTGACTCGGTTTTTTACTATATATAGGCTTATAAATACTATACCGAAACATAAAAGTCTAAATTTTTTTATGTGCGTGTGATGTGTATGCCCCTTAATTGTTTTAAAAACATTTAAGCAGAGATTTCATCAAATTATTAATATCGTTTATCTTTATATAATTTTAATTTTAACTCAACTAGAAAACGTGTGTTGGAACTCGGGAGAAACGTCGTCGTGTATGTGCAATAACTATGAGATTATATCCCTAAGAAATTAATCAAGATATTACAGTTTATTCTTGCTGTTGGATTTTAAACCGGGTGTCTATACTGATTAATTTGAGAACAAACACAAAGAGCCAGCCAGATACCTGTTATCGGACGGATATCACGTGCACTTTATTAACAAACAAATTGATTCTAACAACACAGACCTAACAAACGAGCTTCTAGAACCAACACAACACCCAGTCCGTGGCCGTCTATTTATCACTACAAAAGGGGAACACATGAATCAACGATTGCGACACCTACATCCAGAAACCAACACCCAGTGGTGGAGCGTGATCTTTCTTTGTGGTGGAGGCAGGTCAAAGCTTACTGGTAGTGTTTTCCCCACCACGTGCTACCATATTAAATTAAGTTCATTTAAGGTTTCCTATGTCTTTTAAATCACTAGAATTAAACAAATCACCAAACAAATCAACACATATAAATAATAGAGTACAGATTTTGAACTAAGCTTACCAAGTGATGCCAATACTTGCACTAAAGACGGGCGCGTCTGTCTCTAAATGCCAGTTAATGAGTACAACAGTATTTTAAGTATTGTACTAATCTGCCTGACACATGCTTTTTGTATTACACCTGTCCATTGTGTTTTTGAACTGAAATTTTGGCCACGGATCTATCTGTGATGCAATATTTACTGTTCCAAATATTTTAAACTTTCATGCATTTTACAAATGAATTTTGCACATCCCTCACGTTAAAAAAAAATATTTTACTTCAATGTTTAAGATCCTTACAGCATACCGCTGTCCTAAACCCTTCACCACCAAATAATTAACAATAAAAACAAAATAATCGCTGTTTTCCTTTACTCACAATTGTTTACCAAATCAAGCGTTAGAAAAAAGTGCTTTTTTCTTGCCATCCACCTGCCTAAATGTAAAATGATTAGGCTGATGTGCTTCCAACCCTTTAATTTCAATTTTTTCTTGGAGTTTTAATGAAGAAAACAGAGCTTTTAATAAAGAATCTACTTTATTAATTTTAATTAACAAATTTCATGCGTCATTTTACTCCTTGGGTCTTAATTGATACTTAAAAACATACAAATAAAGATAAAAACAAAAAAGAGACCACCTTTATTGTATATCGCACCCGCTTGGACGGACCTAATTCGCTCGCACCAGAATGTTAGGAGGATTGACCGGGAAAAACATCTCACACTGGGCGCGGCTTCGCTTGAGATGACCTATCAGAGTCGGTCCTGCTCAGCTTCTATATTCATTAACTAGAGCGCTGGTACACGCCTCGCGGGACGTTTGGCGTGAGGATTGAATAATATTGACTGGACTACTGTATAACTAATCCAATAATTCACTTTTGGTAGAGAATGGTGCTCCACTTCATATTTTTGTTTTGTTTTCAAATATTTAAAAAAATAGCACCGCCTCTTACTATGTTGGAAAAATGCTGGTGGGGTCTGGCCCCTGTGGCCAGCACCCATAAAACAACATCCAGAAATCAACACCCATAAACCAACACCTAGAAACCAGCACCATGCCCAGAAAACGGACATCTAAACACCAACATACAGAAAAAGACATCAAAATACAGAAATCCAAAACAGAAAGCATCTTCCAGAAACCAAACAAGCTGTTAATTTATATCTTATGGAAGGTAAATCCTCAAATCTACAATAACATATTTGATTGGCATGCAGGGAATTGAGACGAGGACAGTAGGACTTAGTTATAGCACATCGTAGTGGTGCAATTCTAAATACTATAGGTTCTACTAATGTGTCTAAAATATTACCGTCGTTCTACTTTCAATTAGGTGATGTCAACCCATTTTTATTTTATCCAAGAGACTGTGAAATCCTGTGTTATATGGTAGCCTCCAAATAGCCTCGGACAAAAACATAATACAGTATATTATTTTTATCGTAACTATTTATCTATTTGGAAGCCGGCTTAAATTTATTTTCCCTTGTCAAGTGAAATAGATTGTAAATTTTTTTTAGTCACACGGTACCGCAGGTACTTGGCAAAAGCCACTCGAGCGGTTTTGATAAATAAAGAGAATAAAGATAAACTACCGCAGATAAGAAATTAACTATGGGAGGGTGGGGGGGGATTATCAGTCGGTGCAAACAAGTGGGCCTCGTGAAAAATAAATTGAACAGTAGGATTTATAAATAACTAGTCGTCAACTTAATAGGCACCGTATGTTGCAACATGTGATGAAAATAGTCCTTAATTAACCTAACCGTACGATGATTTTCAGTAACGATTGAGTTAACTTAGAGTTACATATCTTAATGACGCGAACACCTTCATTAACGCTCAAAGTAGTATTCAAAATTAATTTTAGACGTGAAAATAATCATATTAGTGGGGAACCATTTAAGGTGCGGCAAGGGAGCCCAAGTATCTTTGCATTTTTTATAATATATATGTTGCAAAAATAAATCAAATATTTCTCCAATAGCTACATAGATTTTAGTTTAATGCACATGCTAATATCAACAGATCTTTAATATATGTCAAAGGTGTCCTGGAATTTTGTCAAAACATTTTAAATAAGAAGAAAAAGTTTTGACAAAATTCCGGGACACCTTTTACAAATATTCAAGATATTTCGATATTAGCATGTGCAAAAAACTAAACTCTATGTTGCTACTGGAGGAATATTTGATATATTTTGGCCAAACGAATGTAATTCTATAAAAACTGTGAGATTACTCGCGCTCCCTTCTGCAGCACCTTAAACACATGAATAAACCGCACTCTACGCACAAGATAGCAACTGAATCCTAGGCTTCAGCAATTCCATTTAATGAACCAATAGAAATAATTTGTATACACAAATACATCAGACACAATAAAATAAAAGTTAAAAATCTTGTTATAAGACGGCATATTGCCAACAAAACTCATTAAAAATTAAAATATAATTCAAATGAGAGTCGGGTAAAATACTCTTATAAGTATATCACAAGTATTTGTTCTTTCAACAAAAATACAGTAAGAAAATAAACATACACTTCAAATATTAGGTAAATATTGTTGTTTGTTTAAAGTTTTAACCTCGCATACTTATGACTAGTTTTTCAAAAACTATAATCCAGTTTTCACTTCAATTTATGAATAAATTTAGTTTTTATGTTGTGCAATGTGATTTAACATGTGTAATTAATTTTCTTCGGAAGATGACTATGTTTAGCGCTGAAAATAGTTGCCAGAAAATGTGCAGCAATTGCAACCATTCGAACAAAGCAACAATGGTTCACAGTCAAGTAGAAATCAATTTTAAACACATCCTTTCTAACTAATTTTTTATAGAACTATTTTGCATCATTCATATAACCCTATTTTAAATTATTTAAAATAAATCGAAATATTCTTAAATAACATAAACTTAAATATTTAAACAAAATTGTGCAATGATTTTTAAAGCTTATTTCTAGAATTTTCATTTATTATTAAAGTATAGGCTTAGTATTTAGATAACGCATTTTATGCCTTACTGGCGGTTTGACAGATCTGTTATAGTGTATATGTATTATTGTAAAGTTGCCAGCAATGGCACCAAGTCCTCATATTAGCCTTCAGATATCCCCCCATCAACAATAAGAGCTACATAACATTTCACAAGGTGGACTTGTTGATCTGTCAGGAAATGTAAGAGCTACAGAACATTTCACAAGGTTGACTTGTTGATCTGTCAGGAGATGTAAGAGCTACGGAACATTTCACAAGGTGGGCTTGTTGATCTGTCAGGAAATGTAAGAGCTACGGAACATTTCACAAGGTTGACTTGTTGATCTGTCAGGAGATGTAAGAGCTACGGAACATTTCACAAGGTTGACTTGTTGATCTGTCAGGAGATGTCGAGCCTGTCCTAATATATTGAGATATTTTCCAGCTGGCTCTGAGGGACAAAGAGAACAACGCAACACGTGGTTTGTTCCATTCTCACGCCAGCTCGGTCGTCGCCCGCGGTGAAGTGGATCGTGTTGTCTCTCCAAGCTCTGAGACAAAGTAGAATGGGGCAGTCTTATTGGCACAGTGGGGCGCGGTTACCACGCCCGGCCCTGTCATGCGCGTATTGCCAGGCGGAGGGGTCCGGCCAACAACCGGCTATGTCACAGAAAGGAGTTTCATTTGAAATCTAACAAAGGTGCCAATGGTAAACCTGATGCTCTAAAATTATATGCCATACTAATACTAAATTATGGTAGTCCGAACTTTTCAACTCATTCTTACTCCTCTTCAAGGACATTTTCTCGCGGGTAAGTAGGCCCCGTCACCTACAGAATAAATCAAAACCTACTACGTTTAGCAAACTTCTAAAGGATCTATAGGAGAAGGAAAAGGCCTACTTCGATTTGAGTAATTTGTTTTGTTAAGTTACCTCAACGATTTGTGCAGAACTAATGATTGACAGCTTAACAACGGCGATCTTCATGGCAGGAAGGAGGAACTTAATAACATTGTATATTATTCACAGGCTAAGATTAGATTGATCTAGGCCCTATTTAAGTTTGTTTTCTATGAACAATTTGTGTGCGCGCACCACGTCTTAACACCCATCAAGGCTGCGGGGGTTAGGAACAAGACAAGTATAATTTGAGAGGAAGTGTACCGAAATTTGCGTGTGAGAGAGAAAAAAACCAATTTAGAAAAAATACACCCTAGTAAACTCAACCGGTATTCGAACCTCGATATACTCCTCATCGTCAGCCCAGTCTATTGTGAGAGTGACTCCTTGGTCCTGTGAGATAGACTGGCGACTGCTGCTGTCCGGGCTTGGACAACGAACCTTGTCTATAATGAAGGGAGCAGAGTAGGGGAGGAGCGTATGATGCGGTGGGAACACAATTCTAGATCTCAAGTTACGAACAACTCAGAAGTTGTTGAGCTGTGGACCGGAAGTGGCGGTGGTTGGCAACATCCGCTCCGGGGGTGTGTGTTCATTAAGTTGTGTTATCGCGAGTAGCGTACGAAGCCCGCACCGCAGTCAAAGTTCCTGTTACCCCCATCGAGGAAATGATCAAACAAAGATAGGTGGATTGTTTGTTAAACTAGTTGTGAAATACATTACAGAAAATAGAGTACGATTGTGATACGAAGGATCTTTTAGAGAACACGATCACATTATATTGTGGTCAACGTTGATGACATTATATTTGATCAGTAGTACTAACCTGTAGAAAGAGATAATATCTTCCAAAAGTAACTGTTGCATATTTCATGAAGTGATGTATGAATAAAATGCTAACATTATTTTAGTAACTTTTATCGCTGACAAGAAAAGTCCCTTCTTATTCAAATCGGACTGTACAAAACAGGTTAGACATTTTGTTTCGATCTCGCTCCCGTGGGTGATTGGCCAACGTGGTCGACCATGGTTCTAAGAGACCCTGGTTTGATCCAGAGTAGTGATCGTATGGATTGGCACATAATTATGACCGACAGGGACATGACATCCGGGTTTGGTCGCTCTGTATGTAGACTATCAGCCGCCCTGGTGACACAGAACGTTGCTCAGGGAGTAAAAACACCAGCCGGGAATCGAACCCGGGACCCCTAGGACTGACTACTACAACAAGGGGCCGGTTAAAGTAGTGCTAACACTGTAACACGGGCTCTGCCTGCCGTCCAATGTGTAATATCTATCCGCTATGGGTGGGTGTCACACTAGGCGTGGGTCTGCCGCCTAAGTTAGTCAGTAAGTCGCGTATTAGGTGCATGTTAACTACCCCAATCAAGACAAGGTGAGCACCTTGTGAGACAATTAGCTCCAGTTGTCCAGTTCCCGAGACACACTTTGGACCAAAGAGGCCGGAGAAGCGACACTCGTCACGAGACCAGCTCACTAATTGAAATCAGGTAATGAGCACGTTTACCGTCTGGTTACAATCAAACCAAGTCACTAGTCACAAATAACATTTAGAAAATATAAATACATTTGCTGTTCAGGGGAGGACTGAAGTCTTAGTCAAAAACTCCAGTAAGTCTGAGGATGCCCAGATACATTATATGTAAGAGCTAACGTTTGTTGTTTATAAACCATTTCTTAAGGCGATTGGTCCTTTTCATTTGGCGTGGAAATGAAGAGCCATAAGAACAAACGGTTATCTCACCTTTTTTTTTATTGGTTTGCAATTTTTCTTTTCGGGAATGGTTTATTCAAGAATAGAAGCATGATGATTAAATTATACTTTTTATATACACACCTTTTTAATTTTAACAGTGAATAAATATCGATAAAATTGACATTTGTCAATAGAAAACTGCCAGCTTCATAACAAAAAATAAGATTTTCATTATTATTAGCATCGCGTCTTACTACCTGTTCGGGTTATACGCACTTACGCTAATGTGTAATGGTAGGGTGATTGTGAGATGGAATGGAGGACCTACAGTACCACGGTGAAGGCCTGGCATTCCCTACATTCACAAGATGTCTTGTCAGAGGTGAAGGAAGGGTTTGGTAATCAGATAAATCTTTGTCAGGACCAAGGATTGAACCCCGGACCCCCAGCACAGAAGTTCGACACCTTACCCCTAGACCATCAGGTCAACCAAAAAAATAAGATAACAAAACAATTAATAAACATCGATACATTATCTTTGAAGGGGTGTTGAAAATATTAACATAAAAACTACACTCCTCCTAGAGAAAACTGATATTTCCAAACTTCTGATTTCCCCGCAAGACCTGTCCGGTAGCTAGCGCCGTCTACTGTTCCCGTGATCCATCTATTCTTGTTGGCGCGGATGGATACTTTGGTTGGTTGTGAAGCCAAGCCACGCCTTTCCCCCTTTCGTCCACCATTCCGCAGAACAGGGCCGAGGGCCTTAAAGACAAATGTTAAAGCATTTGTTTAGTAAATAGTGAATGATCTACACGGTCCACGCACTGTCCCGCTATCTTACAGGCAGACAAAGTATTGTGATCGTCAATAATATCCAACTCGGGATGTTGATCAATATCGACGCTTCATGACGCTCCGAAACATAAAAAAAGATGTTTTTCAATTGCCATATGTCTGTCTGTACCTCCGACTAGAGACTAAATTATTTTACCGATCGGGCTAGAACTTGGTATCTAGGGTTTTCATAGGGTTGCCCCAAGGTTTTTGGAGTTTGATATCTAACCCTAAAATTAAGGGTAGTTTACTGAGGGGCAAAAATAGAAAAAGTCGATGTACTAAAATCGGTTCTAACGATTTTGATTAAATTTCATTTCTAAACATTTATAAATATTACAAATAAAATATATACTCTCAATATTTCGGCAAAATTACTTTAAGGGCTCCAGTCTGATGCGTAAATTATCTTTTTTTTTTATCATATCTCCGAAACTATTTGAGATATGAAATGACTTATCATTACAAATATGTACATCTATTTATAATACAAATATTTATATTTTTAACTTTTCGAAGATCGGTTCAGACATACAAATGAGGACATTAATTCTTTAAAAATAAAATTGTTAATTTATAACCGGCTAACACTGAAACATAACTTCAGTTGTATTTATGAATGTATGGTAAGTGCAGTCGCTGCCGCTTAGGGCTGGGCAGTACGCTATCAATATTGGCCGCAAACAAATGCAAAACTAACATTTTACTTTATTTTTAGCATAATCTCATATATATTATTTCATAAATATTATCTAGTAGAGTTACGGATGCAGATCACATAGCTTGACGTATAAATATATAAAATGGTTTTAGTAACTTTTAAAAATGTCAAAAAGGCTCCTCCTATCTAAATTGGACTATATATACATTATACAACCTTCACATGGCCAAACTCGGCATCCAGTATGAATACATGAAAATAGACTAGTAACTTTTCAAAATGTGGGATAGTGTTATCCGTACGGAGCTCCAACAATATGTGCTGGTTCATAGATTAAAAAAGTATTAGCCAAAAATCTCGTCTTACTAATCATTCTGTGATCAAATCATAGTTGTTTTCGTTAAAGTGTGGATTTTATTTTAGCTATTTAGTAATTTGATGAATATAAACTCATAGCTTGCATATAATTGTAATTATGGATATGTTTGCATAGAGGTTAAAATCCAATTAATTTAAATTAGTTAAAAAATGACACCCAGACACGGGGTTCGAACCGGGAACCTTTGGTTTAGCGCACCACTGGGCTATCCAGGACTCGTTCCGTGCTCGTCCCTAGTGGCAGATAGCTGTAGTAGAATCTGATAGCTCACGATATTCATTTATCGCTCATATGTAGCCGACACGTCCATTACAGACTCTGCCTTAAAATTATGAGTGAAGAATTACCCTGAGCACGGAATGAATCCTGGGTAGCTAAGTGGTAAAGAATTGGTACGCTTTGCCAAAGATCTTGGGTTCAATCCTCTTGTAACTCTACTGATTTTTTCCAGATATAATATTGCTGTGATAATATTTAGGTTGTCTATAGCTCCGTGGTCGAGCGCCTATCATCACTGTACGGAATAGATACCGTTTAACCAGCTGTTAATTGCTCCATGTGCGAGCACTAATTAAATCAGTATATTTATTAAATGAAAGAAAGAGAACTATTGATAGCTGTTTATTCACACACGGTTCATTCAAATGACATTTGTTAATTACTTATACATACTCCAATTAAATGTTTTATATCAATGCACACTTGTGTGTGGGTGCTAGAGCGAGACGACTGAATTGTATCCATTCTGAATGGCAGCCATTCAGACATTTCTTAAACAAGCACCACAAATAAAAAGTCTGATTTGTATCCATTATCATAATACCCACAAAATCCTGAATTGTATCCATTTCTGAATGGTAGCCATTCAGACATTTTCTTAAACGAGCACCACGAATAAAAAGTCTGAATTGTATCCACTAGAAATATTTGCATTATACCCACAGAATCCTGAATTGTATCCACTCAATTGCGGTACCACTTGTCTGATAGGTGGCAGCAGGAGATACTCGCCTTAACTCATTCCATGTTTACTAGAGAGCAGCACTTATCCTTAACTCATTCCGAGGTAACTAGAGAGCAGCCCTATCTCTATA
>CABFVX010003703.1:2017-26891 GCA_902151425.1 Timema shepardi | reverse complement strand
CCACCATTGTTTTTCTATTAATCTTTTTTAAAATAATAATAAGTTTTAAAATTTGAATGACAATTGTTTCTAGGAATTAAAAATATATTACACAGCTACAAACAAAAAATTGACATTATAATTTACTGATCATTGTATTTCATATTTTGAGTAAAATATCATTTTCCCGGACTTTTATTACGATTTATCAAATTCCCGGCTAATTCCCGTTTTCCCGGATGGTAGACACCCTGTATTTATCACCGCGCTTACTACTCGTTCGGGTTAAACGCCTAAGTACTAATTACACTAATGGGTTAGGAATTGGGAAGGTTGGATATAGATGAAGTGAACCTGCATTTGCGTGTAGGTAGAGTGGAAAACCATTTACGAAAAAAAACTCCCCAGTTCACCCGAGCGAGATTCTCGCTCTCCCTG
The DNA here is from genome assembly GCA_902151425.1 of Timema shepardi. Taxonomy (NCBI): domain Eukaryota; kingdom Metazoa; phylum Arthropoda; class Insecta; order Phasmatodea; family Timematidae; genus Timema; species Timema shepardi. The sequence continues at coordinate 26,474 of CABFVX010003703.1, read as the reverse complement.
TCCTCGGCAGTCTAGCTCAACACGAAACTAGCTAACTATGACACCAAGGCGGGTTTTATTTTGTTAAATTGTTATAGGTAAAATTAGATACCTTCTAGTCAAAATGCCTCTAGAAGCTATAGGGAGGTTCTAATTATGATTCCTTATTCATGAATTTTTACCAAACTGTGTACCCAGAGAGAAATCAAAGGAGGGGCAATTTAATTCCAGGGGCTAGGGGGAGGGGGTGTAGTAAGAGTAAAACCCGGTTCAGACACCAATGCTATCATCTAAGGTAAAACAGCATCTTATTCTACACCTCACAATCAATACTACACTTAATTATTTAGTGACATTTTCCTAAAAAGGTTCCATGTATAAAAGTGTGGGTTCTTTAAGAAAGTTAAATAATAAAATCAATTGATTAGTATTATAACCAAACAAATAAAAAAGTGCTATTATTTGTTAATATAACTATAATAAATCAGTGTGTAAATAATTCGAATAAAATGTCTAGATCGTTTTAGAGTATTTATTAGTTTGTATCAGCAATCAGCATACTCTAGTACCAGCTCAGTAGAATTATTTTCAACAGAATCTTAACTAAACAACAAAATAACGCTTGCTCGCCAGTTTGTAAATCACTCAACTGGATGGGCACCATCACGTCGCGTTTCCCCCACCTCTATGCACAATTAATGTCGGGCCAACCTTACATTTTCCGAAAAAAATTATAGGGAAACTTTTCCGTCTCACCTCTCTACGTACAGCCAATAGGAATATAGGGAAACTTTTCCGTCTAACATCTCTACGTACAGCCAATAGGAATATAAGGAAACTTTTCCGTCTCACCTCTCTACGTACAGCCAATAGGAATATAAGGAAACTTTTCCGTCTAACATCTCTACGTACAGCCAATAGGAATATAAGGTAACTTTTCCGTCTCACCTCTCTACGTACAGCCAATAGGAATATAAGGAAACTTTTCCGTCTCACATCTCTTACGTAAGCCAATAGGAATATAGGTAAACTTTTCCGTCTCACCTCTCTACGTACAGCCAATAGGAATATAGGACCAACTGACTCCTCTTGGGAGGGGGAGAGTTTCTAGCTTGCCAGAAATCTAATGTCCTTAAACAAACTTGGAGACTTGAATTCGTAGAGTCAAATTGCTGTGGTCCAGCAAAAAGCAAAGATTAAATAATAAAATAAGAATATAATCTTCAAATTAAAAATATACCTGTTTTATCTAGAATTTTTTTTCCAGAGAAGTGAAAAACAAAATTATGGTGTATTTATTTTAGGAATGTTATAAATCTAGTTGCCTAGGCATCTCGGCCTATTGTTTTTGTAAAATGTTGTTGTTAATTGTTTCTTGTGAAAATTTGGTTGACAAAATTGACAGAAACTCAGTATAGTAATGGTTTTTAATTCATTATGATTTGGCGGATGGATACATGAGACTGGATATGCTAACTTTTGCCATGTCTGGAAAAGATGAGTACTTTTTAAATCTAACTACTTAACTTCCAGATGAGATTCGGGTACACTATCCTTGTAATCAACTTTGCCAACAAGGGGGGGACGGGGGAGTCCTTTCAACCGAACCTACCTTCATAGTGAGAGTGAAGCCTCGTTTATTATGTAACAAGTTGGAGCCAACAAGTCGGAGCCAACATGTTGGGGGACGAGACATGTGGAAATGTAAGCTGCGTTTATTCTCGCCAACTTGTTGGACCAACATCCTGGGTCCCCCACTAGTTTTTAATCAGGCTACACATTTCTATCGGTGGATAACGACGTATTTCTTGCCGTTTCTTCATTTATTGCGTTAATAGAAAGTATAGTCTTGCAGAATAAACCAAAACATAAGAAATGGTAAAGCGTTTGAAGTTTTTTTGGCTAAACGTTTAATTGAAGGGTGTGTACTTGGGAATAATGAACTACCTACATTTGTAAAGTGGAGTTGATAGCTTTGTACACATGTAACATCACAAAGAACAGAATACTTTTGATATAAATCAATTAGTTTAACTGTATTAGCTTTGTTCCATTCCATCATCTCAAAATTACGCAAGCCCCGGTTTTAAAAGTTAAACTAATCTGAAAATAAAACACGCGCTTCACCAAGGTTAGACACTCATCCAACTCGATAGAGCACGCGCAGAACCTCCCAGCTCGGCCAACATGTTGAGTTGGTCGTTTATTATCTCTAACAAATGATCCAACACAACCCAACACAACACAACGTGTAGGCTCTGACCGGCTCTCTCAACACCAACATGTTGGCCAACATCCCCAACAAGTTTGGATTGAGTTTATATTGTGACACAACTTGTTGGGATCGTGTTGGCCAATATGTTGTGTTACAATATAAACGAGGCAGTCAGGTACACTATCCTTGAAACAGGTCATCTCTAGTTGTACGTCAGAGTAGGGCTATCTGTGTATAGATAGGTGGGGGAAATGCGACGTGATGGACGTGCGATGTATTTGTTCCCAAAACGCGATGTAATTGTATACACCCCACTCAACTGCCACTAAGATAACCCTCATGGACCAAGATGGTCAATCTTTTTCAACTCTCGGCATAAATAAACAAATATTACAAAATATTCCACTCCCCCCGCCCGACTACTTGATAAAGCTGGCAACATTTTCTGGGGAGAAAACTAAATAATTGTGAAAAGCTTCAAAAAACAATTCAATTAGCCCTGATTGGGGAAAAGTACGATGTTTTACCACCTGAAAAAGAGTACCGTTGGTAACCCTACGACCTAAGTACATAATGTGCTAAGTTAAGGATTTAAAGGCCTTTCACTGTTGGAATAAATCGTTTAAATCACTTTATACTATTTATTAGTCTGTATTAGTATACTTTGTTTAACATACTTGGTTTAGCTAAAGATAAAGCTGAAAGTTTGTGAACGCTGGAGGAGAGTGTTTCTCAAACTATTGTTGGTGGTGGAGCAATGGGAGCAAATGGGAGTTGTTCGTATTGGGGGACCCCCGCGGCCCTGGAAGCAGGAAAGAGGGAGCAGGGTAGGGTAAAAGCTATGCCAGCAAAACGTTGTTTTAGGTTATTCTATTTGACGACAATACATACAAGACAAGAGAGAGAGAGCAAGGCATGCGGGATGCGTCAGACAAGTGCAAGGAGGGGAGTGATATGCAAGGCCCATTACCCACCAATACTGACGTGCGCTGCAGAAACGAGGCTAAATAAGGAACAGGATAGAAGCAGAATGCGGGCGAGTTGAACGAGATTTCTGATCAGCAGGACCGGTATGACACAACTTGACAGGATGAGAAACGAGAGGTTAACAGGAATAGTGCAAGACGAGCAAGTCCAGGATAGGATGGAGAGGGAAACAATGCCCTGGAGGATGTTGGATATNCACTTAGCGGGTGGGAGTTTGCGACTATGCAAGCATATTCAGTGACTGCCAAGAAATCTGGCTACGTACATCGGTTGCTATGACAACTACCCTTCACGGATTGGTCGAGCATGAGACGAGCCTCCACTCTCCGCTGAGCACAATCCTGACTAAGTATCTCCAAAACACTCCTATGAAATATTCCAGAATAGAGAGTAATATTACAAAAACTTACGTACGGATTAAGGGCTACTGCAGCTAATTAAGTGACTTCATTATTTTCACCAAAAATTGTCTTGATTTTTTTTTTCGCATGAAAACTTCCATCGATAAAATTAACTACGTGATGAAACAATTGTCGGAGAGTGTCTTTTGGCGTATAAAATATGCACGTCATTTTGTATTTCATCGAGATTCCCAATAAACAAAAATCATAATATACCTTCTTTGCAATGCCTTTCCATTTTTTATATAACATTTAAGTTATCATGCTTGAATGGTACAAAATAACGAAATAAGTATGACTCCTTATCACAGAATAATAAACTGAACTGAAATTATCTGAATGTAAGTCGGAGAGTTGTAGTAAACAAGTTATGTTCGTAGTAGTGTAAATATTTAGGCTTGCTTCTAAACAGTTGCATTGATTATTATTTTTAGGAGTGTCCATTTAAATGCCTTAACCGGTATGTATATATTTAGCATTACAAATAACATTCAGATGCTCTTACAATCGGGAGCAAACACAAATAATAGTTAAATATTGATGTTAACAATAAGTTCTTTTTGTTGTAAATTATTAGATATTTTCACTGGCTAGCATAGGCCTATATGTTTTATTTTAGTCACTACTTAAAGCGATAAAATAAAAATTAAGTGATTTTAGAATTATGTAAGATTTTAAAAACATTAGATTGTAAAAGATAACATTAATAAAATATAGAGTTAAAATAATAATTTTTACAAAGCATTTTTAAACGTAAGATATTACAAGATTAAAAATAACATGTCACATTTTATAAAAGAAGCGTAACTAACTACAATGTTACAAAATTTGAGATTTTAAAAGTTTAAGTTAAAAATAAAGTTTATGCTAAGTAATGTTAGATTTTAAAGTATTAGATTAATTATCAGTCAAAACAAGAAATGACAAAAAATAACATAATAAATATGATTATAAATGTATTTTATTGATTCAAAGGCAAAATGAATGAATCAATAAAAATTAGTCAAATACTTCTTTTAAGTTAGAAACTATTAAATCATTTTTATGAAATAAGAAATTGAGCTTTTTGAGAGAATTTAAAACATAATGTAAAATTACAAAGGTTTGAAGATGTTGACTTATATTTAAGCTAATACATAAGAATTTAATAACAGCTATAATAACACTTTAAAATTTAACTTGAACTTTAAAAAAACTATATAAAACATTTTATTACCCTGCTTATTAAGAAAAAGTCCCATGAAATTTTATATATCTTCCATTTTAGTTTTTATAAAGCTTTTTTTCAACTTATCAATTTTTCCCCGTCAAATTATCTTGTTATTATACAACTCCTTACTACAAATATTTTTAAAAAATCTAGAATATTAGGGATTCAAACTTATCTACACTATTTGAAATGCGTAGGCCTAAGTGCTATTGTGCAAATCATGTTTGATCTCGGGAACTAAAGAGAAACCAGACCCAGATACTTTAGACCTTGGTCAACCTCAAAGACGACTACATGTGTTTAGAAACGCTAGTAGTAAGCTATTACACTTCATACGACTACATGTATTTAGAATTGCTAGTATGTAGCTATTACACTTCAGACGACTACATGTGTTTAGAAACGCTAGTAGTAAGCTATTCAACTTCAGACGACTACATGTGTTTAGAAACGCTAGTAGTAAGCTATTACACTTCAGACGACTACATGTGTTTAGAAACGCTAGTATGTAGCTATTACACTTCAGACGACTACATGTGTTTAGAAACGCTAGTAGTAAGCTATTACACTTCAGACGACTAGCCTACATGTGTTTAGAAACGCTAGTAGTAAGCTATTCAACTTCAGACGACTACATGTGTTTAGAAACGCTAGTAGTAAGCTATTCAACTTCAGACGACTACATGTGTTTAGAAACGCTAGTAGTAAGCTACTACACTTCAGACGACTACATGTGTTTAGAAACGCTAGTAGTAAGCTATTACACTTCAGACGACTACATGTATTTAGAATTGCTAGTAGTAAGCTACTACACTTCAGACGACTACATGTGTTTAGAAACGCTAGTAGTAAGCTATTCAACTTCAGACGCACTCTGCTATTGACATCACAACAAATCATAGCAAATTTTCCCGAAGACAACTTGTACATACTTTAGGCCAAATGACTTTAGGCCTACTGACGGGTACCCGATAAAACAACTGTTTTCCACAAACGTAGCTCATATTCATCTTTCCCTTTCGAGGCAAGATAATCTCGCCTGAAATAAGCCGTTCCATTTTTTAAAGTAATGATCGTTCCTCAATAAAGTAATACTGTATCTGTATTGTTCACGTACAGGCTCATGATACACCGAGGTGTTCCCTTCCTTGTTGAAACAGAGAATAACTCTCATTTGCACAAACCCTGGCGTTTCCCCCCTTGCCCTCGCCAGAAGGAACGAGTCTGTAATGTCCCCCAGGGCGATTAACCCTGAACGCTAGCCTGTCCGTGGATAAATACGAGAGCGAACAAAATTTGAGTAGGAAATCTCTAGAAAAAAAAAAATATTTTGCTGCCCATACTTTTTATTTTTACATTTGTTTTCACTTCCTCTCACTAACCGTTCGGGTTGTACGCGTATATTATGATTACGCTTGTATGTTAGGGATGAGGAGGTTGAAATTTGTGAAAGAATACCAGCATTTGTGTGGAGGGAGGTTGAAAACCCCGACAGTTATTCGAACTCCGATCTACCCACTGTCACCGGTCCAGTCTATTGCGAGGGTGGATCCTTTGACCGGTCCTGTCTATTGCGAGGGTGGATCCTTTGACGGTCCAGTCTATTGCGAGGGTGGATCCTTTGACCGGTCCAGTCTATTGCGAGGGTGGATCCTTTGACCGGTCCAGTCTATTGCGAGGGTGGATCCTTTGACCGGTCCAGTCTATTGCGAGGGCGGATCCTTTGACCGGGCGGTCACCAAAGCGGGTATCGACATTCATATTGTTTTATTGTATTACTAGCGTTATTTTACAGGTATTGGTAATAAGCTTTTTACTAAACTTGAGGTATTAACCGTGGACTTTCTGAACTGACTGATTATATCAGCACAATACTTACGAACTTTATTCAGGAACAGACACAACATCCAGTCCTCCGGCCGTTAATTCATCACTGTGAAAGGGGAAACCCACATTTCACCAATGATTCCGGTTTCGGCCATCCTGGGAACTGGACCCGGAATCCTTAGCTCATTAGATGAACTCGTTATCAACTGAACTAAGGTGACAATTGTAGATCTCACGGCCTGACGTATGAATTCATGAAAGAAGATCCAGTAACGTCCCTAGCCGCCAGATAAGGTCCTTCCTGTAGAGCAATGAGGCGCGGGCGGCCTCCTGTTGGCTGAGCCGAGTCCCGAGACTGGCCAACCGTGAAGTTCTCGAAACCGTGTCTGGAGAGTTCGTTTAGTCGAGAATAATTTTAAGTTCAGCGACCACCGCTTGACCTTGGCTTCTTTACATCCTCGCCACCATTTTGTTTATTGGAGAGAGCACGGTGTAACTTGACATTGGATTCATTCATCTCTGGGCGCTGTCGGACCAGTGAACATACGGTACAGGGCGTCCGAGGGGGCTAGGCTACATTCCCGTGGAAGCTAGAGGGGGGCCAGGATATATTCCCGTGGAAGATAAAGGGGGACAGGATACATTCCCGTGGAAGCTAGAGGGGGACAGGCTACATTCCCGTGGATGCTAGAGGGGACAGGCTACATTCCCGTGGCAGCTAGAGGGGACAGGCTACATTCCCGTGGCAGCTAGAGGGGACAGGCTACATTCCCGTGGCAGCTAGAGGGGTCAGGTTACATTCCCGTGGCAGCTAGAGGTGTCAGGTTACATTCCCGTGGCAGCTAGAGGGGTCAGGTTACATTCCCGTGGGAAATGTCATATTTTGTGTCTAAAATTACGTCACGATAATCCGCTTGGAAGCCTTCACAGTTGTTTTTAACTTGCGTCTCTATACCCTTGAAGGTTATGCTCGTATATATTATTACAATAATAGTGTAAAGATGAGGAAGGGAAAAAGAAATGTACCCACATTTGTATGGGAAAGAGTGGAAATCCAACCTCTCTCGGTACACCAGATTGAGATTAGCGATTCGATCTACCCATCATTAGCAAACCAGTCTATCAACGAGGATTTCGATAATTCAATCCCAGTCGGGTATAATTAGAAGTATTTTATTAAATGGTTTTCCACTCTCCCTTTAAGCAAATTTGAATTATTTTGTCTAAATTATACCCACTTCATCCCTACCTACTCATCGATGTAAATAGGAAAATAGGGCAAAAATGTTGTGAAAATATATGGATATTTTCCAAACAGTATTTTCAAAAATCTGTTATCAGTGAGTTACGCTTTCATAAGTTTTTCATAGAAAAATGAACATATTAATTTTATAATCATATAAAACATTCTTCAAATATAGACTTTAAACAAAATTGTTAAAGTTCGAATTCCCAAAAACTAAAAACCGGTAGAGTACACTTAATTTTAGATCTAGACTCCAAATCACGATTTGACCTTTAAGTACGGCAATATAACAATTAAACAGCATGTCTTGGTTGTTTACCCAGGTTAAGACAACCAGACAAACAGAATTATTGTAAAGTCCACTTTATGAGTTCTAGAGCAAATAAAACTTCAAGCAATATACATCATAAAATCGAGGCAGAAAATGTTCGCGATTGCTAGACTTTTTCTACGCGAGAACGCAAACATAAACAAACTTTTAACACGATATTAAAATCGCCGGCACATAACAGGTGGGTCACAGAGTACTAGTATCCCTTGTCCCATGTTCACTGTCCAGGAGGATATAGGCTAGGCTAGATTAGGTTAGGTTAAAATGTTGTCTTGTCTTACTATCCGTCACGTGCTGTTTCTCGTTCACCTTGAGACAACATTCACAATCATTCTGAATGGAGCGCCCCAAGAGCCGGTGCCGAGTTGGTACACCAGTACACCTGGCTTACAGTTCCCAAGAAGGAACTCTTGGCCCAACTGCGATACGCCCAAAGTATCCCCATCAAACTAGCTCTGCGCGCGGCCATACCCCCGCCGGGATCCACCTGTAGCCCGACATGCGTCACATGTGCGCTTCCCATGACGGGGTGTCCTCCACACAATGGCAACCCTTCCCACACATGCGCTGTACACACGCGTGCAAAATAAAACAACCGACACTCTTGTCGCGGGTTGCGTCCCGACCAAGAGGTAAGGGGCAATGCCCTAAAGTGAGACAATGCTTAGCCCACCCCTAAACGGGGGTAGTTTGTTTACGTAATCAAGGCCCGCACCGGATGTTGGTGGCTTTAACTGACTGCTGCATCAGACACAGAAAGATAACTTATCTAAACCTTTCTCAGGGGTTACGCGGTCTAAATGTCTGGTTAGCTGAAGAGGGAGTAGGTCAGGGTTCGGTCTAGTGTAATAAGGGTGAGAATATTTCTGTTCCAATTATTTCCCACACTTCCTCCGTACAAATGCGGGTACATGAGTTCTAATACTACCTTCTTCCTCTCTAATACATCCCAAACGGTAGTAAGACAGTGTAGGAAAAAAATGTTTTCAAGGCTCGGGTATTGTAATACATTATAGATAACAAGTGAATCAAAGAACATGCCGACATTATTAGCCGCCTCATCTAGCGAGTATCAATCGCTGTGAGGCCACGGCTTGAAATACACTGGTTCGTGTCGTTTTCTGGAACTACTCTTCTGTCAATGCTTACACCCCCTTTCACCCTTCACCTACAACAACACTTTGTCATGTAAATAAGATATAAGAATAAGAAAACTATGAAACTTAACTCATCTCAAGATCAAGTGGAGGGTTGTTTGATTGTTCACAAATATCTCAACATGTTCTGTCTTAAGCTTATCAAAAAATTACTTTATTTGTTAGAGGAAGGCTAAATCTAGAGCCCGTGTTCATCAAGAATAGTCTCGTATCCCCGAGAATATGCTTACAATGTCGCTGAAAATTAGTAAGGTCACTTTTTTCATACATTTGTTTATTATACCTATTACTAAATCTCAAACTATTGTGTTGTTAGAGGAATATAAGCCCTAATTACAATATCAACGACTACAGTTAAGTAGGTTGGGATGAAGGGCAGGCAGTCCTGGGCGAAACAAGAGAGGATGGGAAAATCACAATCGAGTCACATTTGGGTAGCCACTCCCGGCGCGGAGGCTCGGGAAATATCCCAGATTTTCGTTTTTATACATCCCCCTCCCATTCTTTCAAAACAATGTAGGTGGGGGAGTTGCACTAGGACTTATAGAATGTCGACATTTTTAAGAATAATGCATTAGTTGAGTTTTAAATACATCATTAATAAATATATATTTTTAGAGGTTTGAGCAAATATATCCAAAAGGGAGAACATGATTGTTCAAACCTCCAAAAGTTGATTCATTAATGAACGCATCTTATTAAAACTTTAATCATTACCTCTTCCTTTGATAACTCAACAATTTAAATTCTCGTGCGACCCTCCTACCTACACTGTTTAGTCACAAAATAAGGAAAATTTAGAAAGGAAAAACCCCTTCAAATTGGGAGTATTTTCAGAGCTGAAGCAATAATCAGAGTGTGGGTCTACGTTTAGACCGCTCATAAACCATCTAGGTGGGGGAAAGCGGGTAGGCAAACTAAACTATAGTGCACTCTCACCATATTGTGCAGATCATAGCCAGTAGAACACAGTGTAGACCCTCTAGTAGCCATTATAAGTTTAAAGTTATTATTATTATTATTACTATTAGCACCGCGTATTACCATCTGTTCGGGTTATACGCACTTACGCTAATGTGTAATGGTAGGGTGATTGGGAGATGAAATGGAGGACCTACAGTTTAACGTGGAATCCGAACCACGGTGGAGGCCTGGCATTCCCCATATTCACAAGATGTCTTGTCAGAGGTGAAGGAAGGGTTTGGTAATCAGATAAATCTGTGTCGGGAATGAGGATTGAACCCCGGCCGCCAGCACAGAAGTCCGACACCTTACCCCTAGACCACCAGGTCGAAGTCTAAAGTTGAATCTAGAAATGTGATCAGAGATTAAAGAGAAACTCTCTCAACATCCGGTCTTTATTTATGGGAGAATAAACCACGGTGAAACCCCCTTTCTCAGCAGACAGACCAACAAAGACGATATCTAACGAGATCATCTAACTGTTTTTCAAGGTTTAACTGTCCCCACCGCTACTGGGTACTCAAGTACAAGAGATTACGAAACTTCCACATCAGTGGTCCCACGGATCAGGACGTACAACTAGCATTGTCTGTAGCGAGGTCTGGATTCAAACTCACTGCCCTGTTTCTCGGGTGAGCTCCACACACACGACATGCATAAGATGAACTAGTAGAATACTTTATAAATCTAACTTAATCTTGATAAATAGCGGAGATCTCGCACGTGAACAGTCAGAATGGTGTGTGTCATCCATCCTGGGTAGTAAGACGCGGACACATTTAAAACATATATATTACTCGGGTTAGGACAGTCTCCAACATGCGCAGTTTCAGATTTCGCGTCAAACCCGTCCCCTGTCGTCTTTCTCTATTTAAAAATGATTTAATAATAGGAAGTTGCTCGCTTTGTGTCCATCACTCGGCCAGGTTATCGTTATACCTTGTTTCCGCCATCTTAGATTATTTATGTTTCTGATTTTTCTCATAAATATGGCATTCTCCATAGCACCCACACCAATGTCCATCTTTCTTGTATATCGGTGGGTGGGTAAATAGCCCTGGACACACAGACGCCACATGGATGTTATATAAGATGTACTATGAAGCGTATTCTAGTTGGGAATCACGTCATGTGGCAGGTTGGGGTCGAGCTATGGACTTCATAGACGAGGAGGAAAGGGGATCCCCTCATAGAGATCTGCAGATTACCATCTATATTCAGGACAACGTGTGTGAGAGAGAAAACAAGGTACAGTTTGAATTTGTGTAACTGTTTTGCAGGTACATCAAAAGTGCACCATTGTTTGTAGTCTCCGAGCCCTACATGGCAACACCCCTTGTCGTAATGGGATTAACCTAACCTAGCGACCAATGAAATGCTATTACAGTTGGCAGATTATACTTTGTAAAATTACACTCGCCATAACAGCTTATTCCCGCCATCACTGTGGTACAAGGTGTCTGCCAAGTTTCAGTGGGTCCCGGTGCGCTTTCGATGTTCTCTGTAGCAAAACTACTAACTGCCATTTGATAGTAGCGCATTATTTTAATTAAAAACGCATGCGCAAAAGTAATGGAAGCTCTTTTTTTTTAAAAAAGTACCGCGTCTTACTATCCATTTGGGTTATACGCGTGTGTACTATTTAGGCTACTGGGCTAGGGATGAGTAAAGTTGAATTTAGAGGAAGCGTACTCGAATTTACGTGGAGAGAGGAGTGGGAAACCACCCTCAGTACACCCATCTCCCCGTCATCGGCAGTCTAGTCTATTGCGAGAGTGGAGCCCAAGACGATGCGGCCACCGAAGCGTGTCAAGTTGCCTTACGTTATCAAACTGAACAAAGATCACACAAAAGAGGAACAAAATATCTTTGCTTTGAAAATAGGTTTGATGAAGGTTGTAATATGCAAATGGAGTGAAACTGTCTATATTATAATTTGTGTTTTGATTTGCTGTAAACACTTCCTGTATAAAAACTGCAAAAACGCTGATCTTTTCTCGCGTCCCCTGCAGCCCCCCTTAAGAGGGCCTATTTTAGTGTCACAAAAGCTCTCATGCTGATAATAATGACATTCACTCCCGTGAAAAGTTGCGTGACGGAGGTTGTATGAGAAGGGCCACCAGGCCAAGTGTTTACTGGGGGTTACAGGGAGTCGAGGGCGGGGGGGGGGGGGGAAAAATANGGGGGGGGGGGGGGGGGGGTGAAAAATAAGTAAGAAACAGCGTTAAGTGGTTTATGGTTGACAATTGTGTTAGGTGCTTACTATGGCGTGTGCCATGAACTCATATTGCTCCGCAGCACCTGATTAAAAATACTACAGAATGAGTTTTTTAAATTTAATTTTGGATCAAACCAATGATAGGATTCAATCCATGAATAGTGCGCCAGCGTTTAACAAAACACGCACCAAGCCGAGCGAGCAGCCTTTCCTCCAGGTGTGTGTGTGATGTCCGCCGCTACTAGGTTCAATGAACACTCTCTCCGAGCTCGCTCTCACGCACGTGGGGACGATATTACGCAGTCAAGGCGCGTAACGCCACCGTCTACCCGCATGTTACCTGGCTTATCCGCGAGATGCCACACAAACAAAGGCGGGGTCGGCTGAGAGAGAGAGAGAGGGAGGTATTGGTGTGCAGTTGGAAGTACCTAGAGCGGGGGGGAGGGGGGGTGTTGATATGAAACCATCGTACGATGATGGAAGATAAAGAAGATAAAGCCTTTGGTTTACACGTCCAGGGATTATTCGCCTCTTTTACATAAAAAGTAAGAAATGAAGAACGTAGAATTATTATAAACTTCGGAGGTTAATTAGCAAGCTATTTAGTCCGCTAAGCTATCCGTGTTCCCAAACCGTACAGGTACACTACCAAATGTCCGATATCCCCGGAGTGGTCGTGAGTGATAGCCAGTGCCAGTGACCTGATATCCCGCATCTGAGCCGTGTCCGGGAGGTGTTTCACCTTGTACTGCAACCCAAGCCCCTGTCACAGACATTCAAGTTTCCGTGTGGTCGACCACAAAACTGAGCACAGGACAAATAGAGCTTGGAAGTCTCCTGAGACTAAATATACGAGACCATTCATAGTTTATGAGAACGGTACTAACCTACCAGGCCATAGCTTTGGGATGTGTTTGATGATTTCAAAACCTACTCGAAAGAATTATTATTAATGAAGTCTTTGTTAGTATCCCTCTATCCGCACGATATTAACCAACATGCAGCGACCTGAGGTCACCGGGTTGAATACACAACTAATTCCTTAGTAAGGCCCTGGTATTAACAAGGTTGAATACACAACTAATTCCTTAGTAAGGCCCTGGTATTAACAAGGTTGAATACACAACTAATTCCTTAGTAAGGCCCTGGTATTAACAAGGTTGAATACACAACTAATTCCTTAGTAAGGCCCTGGTATTAACAAGGTTGAATACACAACTAATTTCTTCAACCCTATTGTCATTTTAACTTTTTTAAAGATCAAAATTTTAAGTTGGAAATCAATTATTTGATTGTTGATGAATGATGCCTTTTCATCAGTGATGTAAGGGTGGAGTACGGCTATTTGGGTAATTTAAACTTAGTAACAATTTTAACTTTTTGTATATCACGTCTTTCGAATTGTTCAGGTTATACGCACCATGGGGTATAGATGGGGACGGAAGCATTTTAGAAAAACCAGCCTCGGTAGACCCAACTGGTATATGAACCCCGATCTCCCAGTCAGAAAGTGACCTTTCGGCCACTGAAGCGGGTTTTGACTTAATATAGGTATACAGATGTGTAAGACCAATATGTATAATCTTCTCTAAGTCATATATTTTAATTATATCCAGTAAGATTTAAGGTAAAAAAATCTTATACAAAATAGACTAAGACATCAAATTGATTTTAGGATGGAAGTGGGTCTATTTGGATCAGATTTGGGATTATTTAGATCAAATAATAATTTTATTATTTAGCTATGATCTTTAGCAACGATTAGAAATATTTCTTATAAGTTGCTAAAAAAATATGTATACATGCATTTTTCATAGTGCAACAGCTTATTTAAAAAGACAGGGACCCATTATTTATGAATTCACGATTTTCAGTGATTGGCCCTAGCTCAGTTTCCACAGGACCTTATGTCGATATGTGAAGGTCTACTACACAAACCCACGGGATGGATCTCGTCTCGTAGGCCTCTCTTTATTTAGCAATTTGAACTCTTGCGTTTAGTATTTTCCTCCACGGAATTGTAAAACTCTTTTTACTTTGCTAACATTTTATGTCGATATTAGGCAGAAGACTCTGTTTATGTCATTTTTTTTAAATTGTCAAGAGCTTTGAAAGGCGCCCGTGGGTCAGGCATCAATCTGCCCTCCTTGCACGGAGTTCTGAGAATATATTGAGAGTAAGAGAAGTTGGTCAAGTGTACAATAGAGATTCCTAACGCTAGTAAATGGTAGTAATCAAGTTATAAGTGACAAACACTCCCGAAAAAACACGTGGCTTATAACATTTCCAATATTGCCAAGATACCATGTGTTTTATAGCTATATTCCATTCATTAAAATATGTTCAACCTGTTTTAATGAATCAGAAAGAAATTAAAATTATTTTAATAAATAATTGCCATGCACATTCTACGTGCTTGATGATGAGTGGTTAATGTTTACTAAGTTAAATTACATATAAATAATACATTTAGCATGTGACACTAATGTTGGAAACTGAAAGCTACGACATATTCTAAGAGACTTCAACTTGATGGGAATTTACAAAAGCAGGTTGTTCCCATTCAAAACCAGTTCCTTCATTCAAACCATGATATTACGAATTAAATTTAAAACTATGGTTAGATAAGTCTAGTTTATCAAGAGTAGGCAGAACACCTATGCCCGTGAGAATACACGAAGAGGCAGAGGGGCGGGGGAGTGCGAACCAGTTGGAAGATGGGAAACTCGCAGAAACCCAAATAACGTCACACTTCGCGCATCTGACTGGGATAGTCACCCCCCCACCCCTTACTTTCTGGTTTCACGTTGCATGTACAGTCAATATGGAAATAGGCGTTTTAAGAATTATCTCACAAGAAAAATTGTTTGCTCTTTTTAATAAAACTAACTTTTCTTTATACATTCATGTTAAAAAGATTGATAATAATTGTACCTTTTTAAAAATGAAAACAGTTTTTTTTTCTATTTTGTAACTTACTCTAATTTGTTTCAATTTATAAATAATCATATTTTACTAAAGAGAAATTATAATCAATATAATTAAGAAATATAATAGCTAATTTTAGTTATTTGCGATTGTGGAAATAAGAATGCCGAGGTGCCAAGTAAAAAAAAAAATCTAGTAACTTTCATCGAGTACTTTTAAAAAGAATCGGAAATATGATACGCTTATATTCCATTCACGGTAGGAATTGACTTCTGAAAGGTCTTTTTTCCTACCAATATCCTACTATTTAGTAGATTTATGGTAGGGAAAAGGGCCTTTCAGAAGTCAATTCCTACCGTGAATGGAATTTAGTTGACATGTTTTTCGATTGTGTACCTTACATCTACGAGTATTTTGTATTGAAAATGCACGTGCACTATTTAAACCATAAAGGGTCATTTTTGCGTAGCAGTGGAAAAATGAGCTCTAAGGGAATATGACTTTTAAACGGAAATAGCATGGCCAACAGCCCAGCCAATAAGGTCGATTCTTACTTAGCTCTAGCTGGTAAGGAAAGAGAATATAAAAGAATAAGAAGTTCCGAGTAAATTGACCCAAGTAATCCCGGAAGAATCGAGTAATCTCGATTACACAACACAATCGAGTTATTCGATTATTTTTACTCGATTGTGCCCATCATTATTCT
The DNA here is from genome assembly GCA_902151425.1 of Timema shepardi. Classification (NCBI taxonomy): domain Eukaryota; kingdom Metazoa; phylum Arthropoda; class Insecta; order Phasmatodea; family Timematidae; genus Timema; species Timema shepardi. The sequence continues at coordinate 10,306 of CABFVX010003703.1, read as the reverse complement.
AGGCTCTTAGCGTCTAGGGTAAAGTTCAAGGGTGTTTTGAACGAATTTGATCTGATCAACTTATTTATTAATTTTTTAAACAATTTGGTTTCTCTATCAATAATTTTGTATTCCAAAATAAAACTTGTTTTGGAAATTTCCTCTCAACATTTCCATGATTATATAAACAACTTAAGCGTATTTATTAAGATTTTGCTCACTGTAATTTATCGTCAGTCCTCCAATTGGTTTTGCTGCAGATCTCTGCTTATCTATATCCTGAGTCAAGTTCTTTATATTGTAATGATATTTATTTAGATCACTCTAAAATATGTAAAAAGTCATGGATGAAAGTAATTTTTCTTTAAAGTAACATATGTAGAGTATCCTTTTATGATTCATACATGAAGAAACACGCGCTTTTCAGAAATAATGTGAAAAGTATTAGACCATTAAAATATATTTTTTATATAATTTTTTCCGTCAAAAGAACAACTCCGCGTTACTTGGCAAAAGACGTCAATTCCCTATACCGATAAGAAGCTAGCCTTCACAACACCTGTCACTAGGACTCTTTCTATTAGATAGTTTTTACACTGTTGACGAAGAGAGCAAGAGGCAAGGGGTGTATCATATATAAGCCGTTGTGCGTATGATTAAGGGCAGCACACTCACAAGTCACATCCAAGCAACGTCACACAAGTCAGTCAGGCACAAGCAACGCAGTCGGGGACTCACTGGCACTAGAACTGGCTCTCGCTGTCACAGTCTAACACAGAATACAATATTTTACGTTAATATCACAAGTGTGCATTGATGTAAAGCATTTAATTGAAGTATGTATAGGTAATTAACAGATGTCATTTGAATAAACCGTGTGTGAATCAACAGTTATCTTTCTTACATTTATTAATTATACCGATTTAATTAGTGCTAGACCACGAAGCAATTAACAGCTGGTTAAACGGTATATTTTCCGTACAGGGATGATAGGCACTCGACCACGGAGCTATAGACAACCTAAACATCATCACAGCATTATTATATCAGGGATTAATCCGTAGTGTTTCAATATATTTTATAACTATGGTTTTTCCAACATTATTTATTTACTCTGTGGCATTAGGAGCCCGAAAGTTCATTACCACACTCACAAAAGTACGCCATCTATCCCTACCTCAAGCTAGTTCTATCCAGTCCACCTCATTAAACTCTATCCCTATCTTGAGCTAGCTTCTATCCAGTCCACCTCATTAAACTCTATCCCTATTTGAGCTAGCTTCTATCCAGTCCACCTCATTACACCGTATCCCCATCTTGGACTAGATCTATCCAGTCCACCTCATTACACCGTATCCCCATCTTGGACTAGATCTAGCCAGTCCACCTCATTACTCCCAATCTCTTTCAGGTCCATTCTAATGTTATCCTCCCATCTGCGTCTAGGTCTTACCAATGGTCTTGTCCCGTCAATATCCTGAACAAGGTTCTAGATTCTCCCATTCACGCTGCATGTCTTGTCCACCGTAGTCTACGAGATGTTATTATCCTCACACTGGCTTGGGATGAGAACAGAGTATCTAACTCATTATTATGTAGCCTCCTTCACTCCCAAGTATCTTAATCTCATTTTTGGCCCTAACATTCTCCGATATCTGATTCATATATTCCCCATCTTTGTGGGCTTTATAGTTATTTTTTTCTTCAATATGCATCCTTGTAATACTCTCTCTATCCAGTATCTGTCCAACATTATTCTTTGGCGTCATCTTTCAAATCCTATTTTATTTTCACATCCATGAAGGCAGCAAATGTCAGGAGGAATCTTTTCTTAATTTAAGGCTAACTAAGGTTTATAATATTTATTTTTTATAAATGTATAATTTCTCGAATAAATTATTAAAGTGCATACTGAATATGGCAGCATTTGAAAATATTAAAGGTCTCGATTAATACTTAATATTATTATTATTAGCATCGCGTCTTACTACCCGTTAGGGTTATACCCACGTACGCTAATGTGTAATGGTAGGGTGATTGCGAGATGAAATGGAGGACCAATAGCTTAACGTGGGATCCGAACCACGGTGGAGGCCTGGCATTCCACACATTCACAAGTTATATTGTCAGAGGTGAAGGAAGGGTTTGGCAATCAGATAAGTCTGTGCCAGGACCGAGTATTGAACCCCACACCCCTCGCCCTAAACCGCAAGGTCACCCTAATACTTATTTTAGAACTAACATTGGTTTATAAAATAAAACAAACGGTTACCCAAAATATAAAATATTAACGATGTTAGTCTAAACTGGCTTGAACACAAGAGCTGATTAACCGGGGTATTAGCTACAAAATCAGGTGTTATCCGTGGGGCGAGACGGGTTCAGGAGCTGTGTAGTTCCAGACCAGACTGGATAGCTGACGCTAACGTATTATTGAGAAAAGCTGTCCAGCGCGCACTAGAAGGTTTGATTGGGACCGAGTTGTGGAGATGTTTTATCCACACCAGGTTCGTCAAGCGCGTATATAAGCTCACGACAGAGGAAGGTAATGTTCCAACATCAGCATGGAAGAGAAAGTGGGAAACCTTTCAGCAAGAAGCACCCGGTGGGGATTCCAACCCTGATACCCCAACACCAGCAATCGGATAGATGGCTGTAACCACCAAAACCAAGTTGGTCTTCGTTTCATATAGTTTGTAAATAACCTTGTGATGATGGTCTGGATAGTGAAATGCTTAGAGAAACGATAACTAATGTGTTACTATGGGTGGTAGTTCATTCCTGTGTGTATAAGATATTAATAACATCTCAAATTGTTCCAGTTAAAGGAGCGGCTAGCACGCCGACTTTATTGAAAGGTCAGGGTTAATTTGCCCTTTGTAAAGTTTCCAACCCTCTCTCCAAGCACTTATTACTGGTGCAGTTCCTAGAAATTCCCCCTCGTCCGGTTTCCTAAGATTCAGCACTGTTCTATAAAGTCGCTAGTCTCTAAGGATGGGGTTCACAACCTAGAGGGTGCACCCCCTGGTGAGGGGAGTATGAAGCACTTCCGAAGGGAGGGAGGGACAAGAAATAACGTTAAAAATCATAGTGTTCCAAAGTGATCACTGCCTACCAGTTACAATAAACTCGCTGATTAGCCAAAAGTATGCCTGTACGTGTTTATTTTCAAACTCGCAAGCCCCTGATTGGCTCCCAACTCTCCTCTTTACCCCCCTTCCCCCTAAGCGAGAGGCTCGCAAACATTTTAAACCAAAGGAGTTCTTGCACAGGAAAAAATACATTCTGGAGTCTTCACATCATATTTTACACTAATATTATGAACATTCAATAACGAGAGTGAACTTTCACACGTGGTAAAGAACAAGGTGGCCCACGGAAAAGTAGCCCGCCTCCTATATCCAGCAGGCGCCTCACTCTGAATTGGAGGAGGTCAATCCCATATTGTGACATGAAGAATGGGCAAGTGAACTGCTTGTCTAAAGATTTATTGACTCATTCCATATGTCACAGTATGGGTGAAGGGGGATTGACCTCCTCCAATTCAGTGTGAGGCGCCTGCTGGATATAGGAGGCGGGATACTTTTCCGTGGGCCACCCTGTGTGAGTTACAACAGGCGGAAAATATATCATCTTCTGGATGTCCTTTATTCAGATTTAGAAAAAAAATGGTAATCCTAATCACTGATGTTATTTTATATTGTGAAAAACAAATAAATAATATTATAAAATTGCCTCTTGGAGCCTGAGATAACTCGCGAAGCCTAAGGCCTCCGCAGAACACAGTTTGAAAAACGCTGACATAACTACCATTGAAGCTACGTGCAACATCACCGAATCTTCTATTATGACTCGAATAAAACTAAACGGCGCTGTCGTCTTGAAGTGGAAAGAAATTTGCAGTGTGTTCTGTCAAATGTCAAACCCAAGAAGTGATGAAAACAGAACTGTGCCAATCATCACAATATCGTCAGTCATTCTTTTATACCCTTATCCTGGCAGTGCTACATTGATTTTTGTATACAATAAGGAAAGATTAGAAAGCCATAATTACTTTTACTAACATCTCAAACATAGGGAGTTAGGGGACCGTGGGAAATGATCATCTACCAAGAGGTCGGGAACTACAGCTTTGAGGAATAACGCTATAGCAAAAAACGAGATTTACAGAGTTGGCGGGATTCGTTCAATGTGGGTGATTTTCAATAAATTGTTTCTCACTCTTCAACCATGCAAATGGAGGTACATTTACTCTAAATTATACATTCCACATCCATAATAAATCAGATTAAGTATAAGACATGGAGTCAGCTCTAAATTACATTTGAAAAAAAAAACTGGCCTGAACGGGTATTAAGGCATAGTTAACAACAAAATTCTAGTTAATATAGATGGGCCTACTGTATTTAGAAAGTATACATAAAATAGCTATTTAAGGGTCATAGTTTATGACTAATTCATCAAACAGCAGTCAATGACTCGCTGACGATTTTACTGTAGCAGTAGGAAGGGGTTTGTAGATTTTGTCAAATATATTATTCCTCTTAAATTTTCAGAGCGGAAACAAGGAAAAAATCGGGGATATACATTTTTTTAAATCTGAGTACGAACATGTAAATATTTATTGTAAATAGTAGTGGCGTACTAGTTATTTGTGTACTCACAGTCCCCAAAACAATCGCGCGCATATTTGATAACATTGCAGTAATGAGTGTATTTGTGTCAACCGGTTTACAGCAAACTGGATGATAAATGTGTTGGGGGGGAGGGGGGAGAATTATAAGTGCAGTGCCTTCCCTTACAATATTCCACAAGCCACCACTGGTACGCGTGTGTCTCTTTCAAAGTTCAATATAAAATATAACACCAGAGTTATTTTTCCATACAATGGATTTCCCTGCTGTAAGAAAAGCTGCCAAAGCGACAAACACGCTCATTTGCGCGTGAGGCCAAATCACTTTCTTCACTTTGGGCATTTCCTGTCCACACATCCTCGTACAGTCCACACCAAATATAGAGCAACCCATGTTCCTGTCACGAGTGTACACTGCGATAACGAGTAGTTTAAAATAAGGTTATTGAGGTAAAGTATGATTTTGGTAGAAAGAATGGTAGAAGTTAGTTAATAAAGTTACTTAAACAATTTTAATATGTTCATACATCAAGTCATATTATCTGCAGCTGTCACTTTTGATAGGTATTATCAATACCTATAAAATAACACACATAATAATAAAGTAAAATGTTATCATGTTACTCACAAAGAAATATGTTTGAATTTTCTCTAATTATCTTCCAACCAAACTCATCCATTCTACATGCACATGCTGGAACACACCAGCCTCCTCAGCCTGGTCCATCGTAGAGTGTTCAAGTCGCTGTTACCAGAACGTTTGTAGACCAAAGAGTGGCAGTACAGCACCAGCAGGGGAACGGAACCGATAAAATGTTCACACGATTATAATTCTCAGCACGTTTTCACCGTCGTGCAATAGGTTTGTAACCTTGAGAGAGTGCGGGGACTTAAGGTCATCCAAATTACTACGCTAGATAAAATATCCGCACACACACGGGCTTAGTATTATTACTTTTACTTTAGACTTGTTATAAGGGTCTTACGTCATCGGTAAGCTGTGCATGGACTGCATATACCTGCTCTATTAGCTATAAAAAGGGTCACTCACATTCAATATTCAATAAACTGGTAAATTTATAAACATAATTTTCTCTTTATTTAAGTTATTTTATTTACTTTATAAAATTTATTTTACCAATACACATGAAACCTTAAAATAATCTTACCATAAAAACACAATACTTTAATATTCACAATTTAGAGGTTTTTAGTAAAAATTTGTTTAAAAAGAATTTGCTATCAAAATACCTTTTTTTTAGTGTTTCTTACTACATGTTCGGACTATGCGCATATTTACTAATTGCTCTAATGTGTTAGGTATGAAAAAGTTTTAACCAAAAGGAAACATACCTGTTTTTGAGTGGAGGGAGAGTGGAAAAGCCACAGACAGTAAACTTGACAGATTCAAACCCCGATCTCACCATCGTTGGCAGTCCAGTCTATTGCTAGAGTGACGCCTTAGACCATTCGACCACCAAAGCGAGTAATTTATATACTCGATATTAGGGGTGGTTTGATTGAACCACAGGAACTGCTCTGTAGATGGCTCTTACTGTCCCACATTTTGGGGAAATTATATCCCTCTGGCTAAAGTACCCGCTCTGCTCAATTGTTTACCAAATATTGAATATAGAAAGCTCGAGCACTCGTGTCTAGCGACTCTTCCATCTTCAACAAAGACTAGACTAGAAACAAAGTAGTGTTTATTGAGGGGTTACCTTGCGGTCTAGGGGTAAGGTGTCAAACTCCTGTGCTGGGGGTCCGGAGTTCAATCCTCGGTCCCAGCACAGATTTATCTGATTACCAAACCCTTCCTTCGCCTCTGACAAGACGTGTCTTATTCACAACTTGTGAATATGTGGAATGCCAGGCTTCCACCGTGGTTCGGATCCCACGTTAAACTGTAGGCCCTCCATTTCATCTCGCAATCACCCTACCATTACACATTAGCGTAAGTGCGTATAACGCGGTGCTGCTAATAATCATAATAATAATTATTGTTTAATATAATAAAAGCAAATAAAGATCTGATTTAATTTAGTGCTTTTTTTTTGTGGACGACGTTGGGTGTTTTCTCGTCTGGTGTCAGAATAAACAGATGATCGTGTTTGCTAATTGGATGGCAAATGACGTAAAGATGGCCGTGGGAGAATTCCCCACGTATGTCCACACCTGCGAATTAGAGAACCTGACCTTGGGATTTATTGATAGTCGTTGCGGGGCATGGTTTGACTAGAAATTGTATCCTTTTAACTTGAAGTGGGAAATCGGATGGGGTCATTTGAACTCTAGGAATGGAAACTGTCTCCCCCGCAGCATAGCCGGTAAAAATGACCACTTTGATAACGTGATGCCTTAATCACTTCACTTGCAGTCTATTTTCGCAGCACAATCTTTGTGGAGATAATTCCTGAGTCTAGAGATAGGAACAAAAAAAATTATAATTAATCGTTTATAATGCTATGCCAGTACAATTTAATAGGTTAAATGATCATGAAATTGGTCGAAAACTACTTATTCATTAACAAAAATATTCTTACTGCCGATCCGGGTTAAATACATTTACTTACACTAATGAACTAAGGATTTAGATGGTAGCATTCAGAGAATATGTAGCCAAATTTGTGAGGGAAAAGATTATTAAATCTGCAGTGTGTCCGAATGGCTAGAATAATTCAGCCATTTAGGAAACACACCCTGATTACACCCGGCCGGGATTTGAGCCCCAACCTCCCCATCACCAGGAAAACAAGACCAGTGAGTTTAGTCTTAGTGTTCACTAATACGGGCTAGCAAGGGTTCCATATTTACCAGGTTGTGTGCCTCAGAGTGTACCTGGTTAATATCCCGGTGGTCCTGGAAACGAGTTCTACCGGGGCATCAACTCCTAAGTACCTCGTCCCGGGAAAAAAAGCGCCGGATATCGTAATCCTCTGTTGCCAAAGGGCAGCAGGGATGTTCTGAAACACCAAAGCGGCCGTTGACCGGGACCACGCAACCCACTTGGCACGAAACCATTGCGTGTTGCCTACCCTACAGTTTTTTCAATAGCGATCGCGTTTAATAATACTAATTGCACGGCTTGGTCTATGTATAGTCGCTCTCGCCGAAACATAGGACACTTCATGACCATAGCTATTTTTACCATTCCAAAAAGTGTTGGCACGATATAGTGCTAGTGTGACTTCCAGACGCTATCTCTCGCACTAATGAGGTTTGTCGTTTCAGGTGAAAGCTATACAAAGTGACTTGTAGCATAGGCCCTATTATACTTCAACTTTATCACAAGTGGACATTTGGAGCAACTTCTAGAAAATACAAACATATTATTTATCTTGATTTATGAATGCGTGAAAGTATATCTAGTCTTTTTTTCTAGCTGTCAGATATGTTAATCCATAAGCAAATTTAGGTATAGCCTATATCTCTCAATACAGACAGTCCCCTACTTTCGTACAGAATGCATTCCCAAATTTGCATAATAGCTCGAACACTACAGCTACAGGTATGTAGGCAGGGTGAGGGGGGGGGGGACAAGGGAGCCGACATCCACCATAGAATACATTGTTATCGTGTAAACGTTTAGTTTTTAACCTCTAATCTGGTTTTACCATTTCGAATATGTATTTTATTCAATGTTGGTCTTTCCAACCAACGGGGGGGAGGGGGGGGGG
>CABFVX010003702.1:41992-74191 GCA_902151425.1 Timema shepardi | reverse complement strand
ACACGAAATATGAAAATAAAAAAAAGAAGGCAAGCGACTAGAAAATAACATGATCAAACATTTGAGTACGGGGAAAGGGTAAGTGGGGAAGAGGAGGAAGAGGGAATGATAATTTGCCGGGAAAGGAACGTATGGAGAGAGGGGTCATGCAGATCGTGATGTGTACCGGATGATTTAGTTCGACTTTTGACCGCGTGGATGAATGATTTTTTTTTTTTACATTTTCTTTCCCCCCCACACCCGCTCCCCTATATCTCTCAAAGTAACGAATAACGATGCGTATCATGAAGACAAGAGGTTCAATACGTCCTGTTTTTCTAACGAGGATATATTTTGTATTTAGTGTTTGGGCAACGTTTCTTACTACCCGTCTGAACTATCCACAGCTAATCACACTATTTAGCGAAGCAGAACAGTAATAATTTAAAGGAAGTTTACCAAAACTCCCGTCCAGAGAGATATTGGGTAATAACTCTCAATACACAGAGCTGGGATTCGTCAGACAAGACAGGACCTGCGCCCTTGCAAAATATTATGATATATTTTTATATGGTTGATTTGTTGATTTAAATTGAGAAATATTCCGGAAATAGTATAAATCATATTATTCTACAAATATAGAAAATATTTCGATAATTTCTCAAACACCGTTTATAGCTCCACTATACTTGGACGTTTAGGTTAAGTGTAAATTTATAATTAAGTTCAAATTCGCTGAAATTCTGAAGATAGTTCAAGTGGACTGAAAATTTTTAATATAATGCTTTAATTCAAAATGAGGCCTTAAAAACACCTTCATATCATATATCCATCATTTTGTCAATACATTAAAATTCCTTTAATTATAGTTGAACGTTTGGCGTTAGAGGTGCCGCTCAAAGTCGGTTCAAAAAGTGAACGTTAATACCTAATATAAAAAATAAGTAAAAAACTATATACATACATTTCTAAAAAAAAATATGATTTAAAAGTGATTTATTATTTTACTAAAGTTGCTGTTTGTTCAGATATATTCAAATTCTAATGTCGTTCTTTTCCTAAAAAAAAATATCCACCAGAAGCGCTCAGCCGGTTCCTTCAATCTCAATTGTTTTTCATGACTTTCTCCATTTATGTACCTACCCCACCCACCAAGTAGAAAGAAATATATATATATATATCAGCTACGGCCCAAATTACCACGCATAAAGAAAGATGCATCGATTTCCTACGCGCAAAACAATTGAGGTTAGGGTTTTGTTGCGCGTGAGAGAAGGGATTTATTAGCTCAGGAGCAGGCCGACCAACCTTCCAACAAGTGGTTCCCTCAGGGTCGAAGCAACAATCTTTGAAAGGAAAAAAAAAATCCATTCCTCACGTGGTACAAAGAAAATAAAAGTCATTGTCAGTTTTACCGATATGACTAACCCAACCAATAAACACTTTTCTTTTGTCTTTTTTTTTTTAATATAGAATATTTTCCTTTCTGATTTTCTTCAAGGCATTAAACTACTTCTTTGATCGTTTGTGGTTTTTCATTTCTATTGTGTGTTTTTTATTAGATAACGAATAAAACAAATGTTTCCAACGTAATATGAATAAGATTGACGGGGAGGGGAGGAGAGAAAAAAAAAGGACTGGTATTCCACCAGACCTAGACGTTGCGTGATGAAATTCCGAGACATAGCTTGGGAATATATTCGTGTCTGTAGGATAGAATATAGAATATGAAGGTTGAGTTACGTCACAAATATGTAATTCGTTCGAGTTTTTGGTCGCAAGTAAAGAGGGTGGGGAAGGGTGGTGGGGTGGGGGCTAGAGGAATTCCGTAATGGGATTGATGTTAAAGTGATCGTTTTTCCTAGTATTATACGAGTATTGTGAATAGTTCATTTTATATGATTACTATCACTAGTTGAGGTTATTATGCTTAGACAAATAATTAAATGGTTTATATAAGTTTTCATAAATTAAACGAGGTAGAGTTCAATATTTGGAAAAAAAATTGAATTTGGAAACGCCTTAATTCTTGTTTTTCAATATTGCAATTATTAAAATTTTTAAGCTCAAATTTTCGATTCTTGATTACATATCCTTAAGGTGGGAGTGTAGGAAACACGAGTTAAGGGAGGTGTTTTTGGAGTTTTTATGGCAGAACTTTTTTTTCGGCCAAAATAAATCAAACATTGCTCCAGTAGAAACATAAGAGTTTAATTTTTATTCACACGATGGTATCAACATTTGTTGAATATCTGTCATGAGCATGGTAGCATAACCTAACAAACTTATTAAATTAAGAGAAAAAGATGTCATTAAATTCCCGGAAATTAAACTTTAATATATATATATATATATTAAACTTAAAATTATAATTAAATTATAATTTGAGTTTAATATATATTTTTTTAAGGTTTAATCTTATTCTCACGTTGATATAAACAATTCTTGAATATCTCTCGAAGGTATATATATATATAGAAATATTTTAAGTGTTTTGACCTAACTACATTTTTCCTATAAAACTTGAAACACACTACCCCTAACTCATGTTCCCTTCATCCCAATTTAAACGAAACTTACAATTTAAATTCTTTTCTGTGCATCCAACCCCACAGTAAAAATATATTGTTTATTTATTTACCATATCATGTTTGTGATTAAAATAACTAAAAATTAAATATTATAAAAATTGGTCATATTTTAATTACTCGTATTATTCATAACTTGTGAATGTGTGGAATGCCAGGCCTCCACCGTGGTTCGGATCCCACGTTAAACTGTAGGTCCTCCATTTCATCTCGCAATCATTATATATATATATATATTAAACTTAAAATTATAATTAAATTATAATTTGAGTTTAATATATATTTTTTTAAGGTTTAATCTTATTCTCACGTTGATATAAACAATTCTTGAATATCTCTCGAAGGTATATATATATATAGAAATATTTTAAGTGTTTTGACCTAACTACATTTTTCCTATAAAACTTGAAACACACTACCCCTAACTCATGTTCCCTTCATCCCAATTTAAACGAAACTTACAATTTAAATTCTTTTCTGTGCATCCAACCCCACAGTAAAAATATATTGTTTATTTATTTACCATATCATGTTTGTGATTAAAATAACTAAAAATTAAATATTATAAAAATTGGTCATATTTTAATTACTCGTATTATTCATAACTTGTGAATGTGTGGAATGCCAGGCCTCCACCGTGGTTCGGATCCCACGTTAAACTGTAGGTCCTCCATTTCATCTCGCAATCACCCTACCACTACACATTAGCGTAAGTACGTATAGCTCGAATGGATAGTAAGACACGGTACTACTAATAATAATTTAATTACTCAAGATCACTCGAACACAAAGTTCATTCTGAGTAAATTTACAATTTTTTATGGTATCAAAGTCAAACGGTGAAATAACTAATAATGATTACAATAAAAAAAACTATTCTGAATACTGCCTTTTCGTTTAAATACTAGTTCCTTAATTTACTGTGATTTGAAAAATAAGAATCGAGTTATTGAAAATCATAATATTAAAGTAGACTCCATATTATTTAAATAGCAGTAAGAATAGACTTTATCGATGTATCGATTATGATTGAGATCCTTAGTAGTGATGTTAAGTACTCAAATAGTTTGACTCCACCGGATCAGTAGTCACGCAGAATAAACGTCTGGTTTGTCTATCCTGGTTTTTCTCGTGTTACTGAGGTTGGTATTATAAAACAAACCAAATGTAATGAGTAGTTGTTTTTTTTCCTCTCTGGAATGGCTTCCCACTTTCTCATTACATAAATGTTGTAACATTTCCTCGAAATTCGATAGTTCTAACCAATATCCCATTAGTGAAAAAATAAATGAAAGGTGAAGTGTTTCTCCCTATTTAAATGCTCCGGTTTTGCTCAATAAAATGTAATACATTGAGCTTTAGATTCCATCAGGTAAGAAGTACCTTTTAAAAAATACAAAAATCTTTAGTTATGGAAGTTTACTGGCGTCTGTATAATATAATAAGAATCAGGGACCTGGCGGTCTAGGGGTAAGGTGTCAGACCTCTGTGCTGGGGGTCCGGGGTTCAATCCTCGGTCCTGGCAAAGATTTATCTGATTACCAAACCCTTCCTGCACCTCTGACAAGACGTGTATTAATCACAACTTGTGAATGTGGGGAATGCTAGGCCTCCACCGTGGTTCGGATTCCACGTTAAACTGTAGGTCCTCCATTTCATCTCACAATCACCCTACCATTACACATCAGCGTAAGTGCGTATAACCCAAACGGGTAGTAAGACGCGGTGCTAATAATAATAATAATCAAATAATCAAAGCTATGATTGTGCTTTTAGAGAAGGATTCTCCACAAATATATCACTTCTGAAAACTGAAAAATGTCAAGGTGTCATTTTTCAATTTTCAGAAATGTATAATATATGTTTGTATATCTGTCCAAAGAATTTTTAGTACTGTTCAATGATATAGAAAGATGTAATTTGGTGAAATTGTAAAGGATCTATTCATAAGAAGAGCAAATTGTTTAAACTTGAAAATTGACCAATAATAAAAAAAATACGAAAAATAAAAACGTTATTTATTTTATAATTTTAATTTGTAATCATGCTATTTTTATTTCAAAAGCTATGAGAACCAGTTTATTGGGAGGATGACATCTCAGACCACGCAGCCACTAAAGTGAGTTATTTCAAATTGAAATCCAAATATAAATTACAGGAAATATAAACGATCACCTAATTTCAGAGTTGATTTGGTTGGTTTGTATTAACATTGAGTAGTAAAAAATGATTCTAGCAAATGAATTCAATTCATGAATTTTCGTTATGTTTATAAATGTTTTTGATTATAAATACAGTAGATGTTTTGTATGAATTCATGATAAATCCGAAGAGATTTATTGAAGCATCTATGGATGCTGCTTTGAAGGCAGGCTACATACAAAACGATACGTCATTTTTTTGCATGAAAGAAAGTGAGACTGACCGGATGACCGTATTTCGGTTTGACTCTAGCAGACTCAAAAGAAACGGCTTATTTCTTTACAAACACATTTGTTATAAATTCTCATAAATACTCGTAAATGAGTGTCGAAGGAATAATCTCTTGGTCTGATTACCTGTAGATGATTTTATGAGTGGTTACTACGTTTTAGGAGACCACTTGAACAAATTCAACGATATATTGTCGGTGTGTACAAATTACAAGCCTCAAAATGATTTCTTTATTGGTGGCGACCTGGTGGTCTAGGGGTAAGGTGTCAGACTTCTGCGATGGGGGTCCGGGGTTCAATCCTCGGTCCCGACACAGATTTATCTGATTACCAAACCTCTCCTTCACCTCTGACAAGACATCTTGTGAATGTGGGGAATGCCCGGCCTCCACCGTAGTTCAGATTCCACGTTAAACTGTAGGTCCTTCATTTCATCTCACAATCACCCTACCACTACACATTAGCGTAAGTGCGTATAACCTGAACGGGTAGTAAGACGCGGTGCTAATAATAATAACAATAATAATGTCCTTTTTGCTAATGACTTTGTGACTTCATTAGAAAATAATACACGCGATACTTAGGAACTTTTTTATTTCAGCACTGCGTCTTACTACGAGTTCAGGCTATACACCTATGTACTAATTATGTTACTGATCTTAAGGATTAGGAATTGTTATATTTATAAAAAGTGTACCAACATTTGCGTGGAGGGATGATGGTAAATAATTTTGAATAAAAACAACTCACTACGCCCTACTGAGATTTGAAGTTTGATCGGCAGTCTAAGTCTACTGCAAGAGTTGCGCGTTAAATCAGGTGGCCACCGAAGTGGGTCACGAACAAATTAAAGATTTGGTTCTCTTAGTTTGGGTAACATTGATATCAGCTTGTCATAGACAGGCTTAAATACTAGTAATACACATTTTTTGTGAACATTTATAGCATTTTGCTGTGCTATTATTATTATTACTCACTTTGGTGGTCGAATGGTCTAAGGCGTGCGGCACGCTCACAGTAGACTAAACGGCAGATGACGGGAAGATCAAGGTTCAAATCTCAGCCGAATGTGCTGAGGGTGGTTTTTCCTCAATTGTTTTACAATCTCCATCCATACAAATGTGGGTACGCTTCCTTTAAATATCACTTTCTTGATTCCTAAAAACACTAGTACAGTCATTACATAAGGGTATATACCAAACGGTTAGTAAGAAGTGCTACAAAAAAAAAGTCTTTGAAATCTTCAAGTAAGCAAAGTCGTTAAGAAACTCCGAATAATGAGGATATTTTTTTCTACGCAAAGTTGGCGCCCTTAATTTGACTTACTCCCTTAAAATGAATCTAAGAACAAATGAACTCCGACATGGAACCAGACTTATAAACGGATGCTTCCCGTTTGTTTGTTTTTTGACGGTAAAAACTCGAATCCACTGGTTTGTCTCTTCCCTTCAATTAAGCGACCAGTGAGGTGGACTTCCCTAATGATACGCATCGTTGTAATTACGTAAAAGTCGACAAGTCTTATATTTAATTGCCAAGGCATTTCTTAGATCGCTTGCAGATGGACCTTTTTCCTTTTATTTCCCGCCACCCCCTTTATCCCCACACCCCACCTTAAAACGGTTTTCTTTCCCATCCGAACTGACACGTTTGATAAATGAGATTTAGTTAGACACAAACGAACACCAAAAAGGAAGGACAGGTATATGATAGAAAGAGTTAAAAGGAGCGAAGATACAGAAGAGGTAAGTACTAAAAACATTCCTTATTCAAATTGAATCTATTAAGAGAGGACATTAGTTTTATAACTACCCCCAATGTTGTTTGATATTTTCTTTATGTAGCTATATATATAAGTTTTTTCATACACTTTGGCTAATGAGAAAATAATCCAATCAAGAGGTTAATAAGGGCCAACTTGCCCATCATCAGAAGGCCATACCCGAGACTTTTGAATGGATACTATGTTTAGCGGTCTAATTGAATGACGAGCAGTATAAGGGTGGAAATGGGCGGGTAGTTTCAGGTATAAACAAACAAAAGACGGCGTGTATAGGCATTCTTTGGGAAATGCACCGAAACAAGGGATTTTTCATACCGAACGTTTCAAAATACCACTCGCAAGAACTAATATAATGATATAAAATTCACAGTTAGTTTACCATGAAATGTAGCATATCAGTTTTACCTTGATAAGTTACACCATGGCCCCCATCTTAAAAGCTAGATTCTAGTTAATTCTGCGTGCACTACATGTCCTGTCGTT
Organism: Timema shepardi; assembly: GCA_902151425.1. NCBI lineage: Eukaryota > Metazoa > Arthropoda > Insecta > Phasmatodea > Timematidae > Timema > Timema shepardi. Next base: position 66,926 of record CABFVX010003702.1, on the reverse strand, counting down.
TCATGAAGTGTTGCCAGGGTAAGCAGAGTTAGTTTAAGTCCGTACCTGTGAATTTTTCTCATCACTCAGTAGAACACTCATTGACAGTGTCGTGTCGTGGAGTGTTGCCATTGTAAGCAGAGTTAGTTTAAACTGTACCTGTGAATTGTTCTCATCACTCAGTAGAACATTCATTTACAGTGTCGTGTCATGGAGTGTTGCCATTGTAAGCAGAGTTAGTTTAAACTGTACCTGTGAATCAAACGTCTAGTTCAGAAGCGAGATAGCTATAAAAACGCTGTTTTGAGCTATTGTTAGTTGAAAATTTATACCTTTAGAAAAATCAGCTTTTTAATATTTCTGTTTTAGCTTTTTCTCTTTTTCATAAATTTAACATTCTAAAATTGGCAAAACTAAACATGAACTTATCTTTGAACTAATATTCATAAAGTTCAGAATTAATTTTCTGAATATAGGTCATGTAGGCCTATTGTACGAGTTCGAAATTTAAGTTAAATACAAACAAAGAATTAAATTGGACTCTAAGCAACAGAGTAATTATATATTTACTTGGAGGATGAACGATTATTTTTGCCAAGTATATATACATATATAGGCCTATAACTAACTATATTTTGATTTTTTTTCACCTTGACTTACTACGTGCTCAGGCTATAAGCAAATATGATAATTAATCTAATGGGATAGGTATGAGAAAGGAAGCATTTCAGACGGTATCTAACCACATTTGCGAGAAAAGAGATTGGAAAACAATTTAGGAAAAACCACCCCCAGTAGACCTGACCACGCTTCTAACCCTGATCGCCCCATCAACAGAAAAATAATCTAACAAGTGAGTGAAGCCTTGGACCATTCGGCCATAGAAGTAGTCGTGATCTAAATAACCTTACTTTAAAAAAATAGATTTCCCATAACTATCCATATCGATCATTTTTATTAATTAGACTAGCTATTCACTTTAATGGGCACATGGCCTAAATTTCAGAATTATCTAAACTAGTTTACATGTGACTTGAGAGGTCCTGTCGGGAATCCCGCTTAGGTGTAATGTAGCTGCTTTTTCCTAAATGTTTTTTCCCATTTTCCTTCCAAACAAAAACTTATTTCCCCTGAGTTCTATAATCTTACTTCCTCATTCCATCAGCTTTTACAATGAATTAAGGTGGGAGGTAAGTGTTTATGGAAATACATTTTTTTTGACCAAAATAAATAATATAGACCTATTGTCACAGTACAAACATAGTGTTTAATTTTCTTCGTGAGGTGATATCACCAGTTGTTGAATATCTGTCGAGGGCATTCTGGAATTTAATCACCCAACTTTTTATCTTAATTTAAAAATGTTGTTAGATAATATCACCATCTTCATGACAGATATTCAGGAAATATTGATAACATGTGAAGAAAATTAAACTCTATGTTAGTGCCGGAGTAATATTTTACTTATTTTGGAAAAAAAAAGTTTTAACATAAAAACTGCAAAAACACTGGCCTTTTCTTGTGTCCTCTTCAATCCCACCTTAAGTTTAACCGGGATGGGAAGAGGGAATAAAAACACTGTAATCATGTCTAATAATGTTTAATCATAGAATAAATGAAACATAGTATATATCTTATAAGGTTTCTATTAAACATTAAAAATGTTTTACTTAACTTTTAAAAGTATTTTGAGGAATGATTGTTCCCTATGATGTATCTTCTTTACTAAACGATTTCACAAACTAAATGTTTATATATATGTGTGTGTGTGTATGTGTGTGTTTTATCCACGAGTTTTATTAACCGTTTGGGTTATACGCTTATAGTTTTTAGGGATTAGGAAGACTATAGTCAGAGGAAATATACCCGCATTTGCGTGGAAGGAGAGTCGAAAATCATTTAAAAAAACTCAATACACCCAACCAAGAATTGAACCTTGATCTCACCGTCATTGTTAATCTAATCTACTGAGAGAGTGGCGCGTTAGACCACTTAGCCACCGAATCGCACAAAAAACTATAATTTCAGATTGATGTATTTCGAGAATTAACCAGGTGAAAGCAATATGTCCCAGCGCTGTAATATTTCTCTGCCAGTTTATATCCTTACATCTCAAAAGGACACGTTAATGAATTGTTATGATAGCAGCGTGTTTCAGTTCAATGGTGCTACATTTCGAAACGAAGCGGTGTGGAACTCAACAGAACGAAAACTATAAATAATTCTAAATTAATTTACCTCACATAGCTAGGCTATAGCACGGATAGGACTTGATGTGATATTGAAACGAATAGAGCTTAAAATTTGCTATAGAATCATATAAACGAATAACTCAAAATCGAGATTTTTGGAGTAATCGCATTTCTATATTGTATGATCGAAAAATGCTCTCATTATTCAGTAGCACACTCAATGGCCAGGTACCAATAAACGTATTACATATATAGATATAAATAAAATAGGGACAGAGTGGGGGAAAATATTTCACAAGTACAGTTTTAATAAGCTCTGATTATACTGGCAATAATCCACGACACGACACTGGTGCTTACATAGCTCAGTGTTTACAAAAAAAAAAAATCAGAGTGTCTTACTAACTGTTCAGGCTATACAGGGTTGGGTATCAATGAGGAAGGGAGCGTTTTACAGATAATATTTGCGTAGAAGGAAAGTGAGAAACAATTTTAAAGAAAAAAACCACTCCCAGTAGAGCCAACTGAAATTACAACCCCGATCTTCCCATCATTTGAAGGTCAGTTTAACACGAGAGTGACGCTTTAGACCATTTGGCCATTGAATGGGGTAGTGTTTATAAAGTATAAATTCCTAAGGGAATAAGGATATGTTGGCAAGTAGGAAATATTCGGAGGTTATGCTGTTAATAATGAAATTCTCTTCTCAGAATCTTTCTCTCAATATTGACCCAACCATAAAGACTAGACGTATCAGAATCAGTCTACCTGATGGTCCATTGTTTTTCAGCCGGTCACGATTCTAACTACAAGCGCAGGTCTGGTTATAAAGTTACATTCACCCTCGGGGCGGACATCAAAATCAGTTAACAGCGCCTGGGGTACAGTGAGGGACATCAAAAGTGGATCACAACTTTACCGTATTAAGGTGGGAAGAAAGGGCCCGTGAGAAAAGCTATTTTTTTAGAGTTTTCATAGCAAACTTTTTTTTTTTTTTTCAAAATAAATCCAATTTATGGTCCTAGTACCAATATAAAATTTAATTTTCTTCAGATGGTGATATCAACAATTATTGTTGAATATAGTCTACGTCATGAACGTAGTGGCATTAGATGAGAAACATTTTAAATTAAGATAAAAAGTTGTCATTAAATTCCAGGACAACCTTTACATATATTCAACAACTGTTGATATCAACGTATGAAGAAAATTAAATTCTATATGTTTGTATTGGAGAAATAATTAATATATTTTGAAAACAAATTTTTTATTAAAACTTCAAAAATAACATCCTTCACTTCCGATAATTAACATCCCACCTTAACACGATGATGTGGGCTATTTGTTAGTGTCCCGAGACAGTACGAAAGTTAACAATGAGGTTTTCAATGTGTAAGTATTATGTTACATAGTCATTTTTTATAAATATTCTTAAAACACCTAGAGGCTGATTTCCTTAATTTGGGATGAGCGTATTCCCCCAGAAGGTATACAACATTCTTTACGAAAAAGAATGGAATAGTAAGACAAATATTCTTGATAGAAGGGCCAAGAATAAAAACGGATTTTGTTAAGCCAGATATACACTTTAAAATAATGGTTGAGGGGAAATAAATAGGGATGATTGACATCATTCTAAGGATAAACACTTAGGCCCACATACGAAATTTTATATGGCAGTAAAAAAATATGGCCATCAGTTTAGTAGTTATTTCATTTTAGGTGACCTGGGGATCTAGGGGTAAGCTGTCAGAATTCTGTGTTGAGGGTCCGGGGTTCAATCCTCTGTCCCGGCACAGATTTATCTGATTAGCAAACCCTTCCTTCACCTCTGACAAGACAGGCCTCCATCGTGGTTCGGATTCCACGTTAAACTGTAGGTCCTCCATTTCATCTCACAATCACCCTGCCATTACACATTAGCGTAAGTGCGTATAACCCTAACGGGTAGTAAGACGCGGTGATATCAATAATANTATATATATATATAATATATATATATATATATATATATATATATATATAAGGTATTTGAAAAAAGTAATTTATAGTATATATAAAGGTATGTCGTTTATACTCTGGGATGGAATATTTCTGAAACCGTGTATATTATTTAGTTTCACAAATATTACGAGTTTTTAGTAAATGTCTCTAATTTAAGATACAAGAGAAAGTTTGTGTGGCTCACCATACTATTTGTTTTGCTGTCGATATTTAAAACAGTTGACTCTTTTATTAATATTATTAGTGATACTATCTATCAAAGTAACCGTTTATGATCACATAACATGACGTATGAAAATATGAAATTGGTTTTAGTGACTTTTTTTTTAAGACGATATACTCTACTTTTATAGCAAGAAAACAGTCTTTATAAGGAATTATTAACGGGAACGTAGATAAAAGATTAGTTTTGAACTAGATAACATATTGTATAGTTTAGTTTTTAAATGAAATATTGTTATTATTATTAGCATCGCGTCTTACTACCCGTTCGGGATGTACGCACTTACGCTAATGTGTAATGGTAGGGTGATTGTGAGATGAAATGGAGGACCTACAGTTTAACGTGGAATCCGAACCACGGTGGAGGCCTGGCATTCCCCACATTCACAAGTTGTGATTAATACACGTCTTGTCAGGGTTGAAGGAAGGGTTTGATAATCAGATAAATTTGTGCCGGGGCCGAGGATATATTTATAGATAGATAGATAGATATAAAGAAAGAGAGGCTTATATTTCAAACTAAAGATTTTGTAAAAATATACTTTTATTAATAAGTTATTTTGTATCTAAAATAGTTGCGGAGATATGACCAAAATTGGAAAGTCTCACTAGTATAAAGTGCCCTTAAAGTCATTTTAATGGGAAAATCATAACCCGATTTCTTTTAAATGTTAATCAATGCATAGATACAAAATTTAACAAATTGGTTAGGAGTGAAATTAAAGAAAAAGCATTTTGTTTCTTTTAGCACTTTAGTAAACTACCCTTAATTTTAGGGTGAGATTTTTAAATCCAAAACACGCTTATGCAAACCTTATGCAAGCCTTATGAAAACCCAAGTTTTAATCATATCGGTAAAATGGTTTTCGGCCCTATGATGAGACAAAGACGGAAGGATAGACCGAATCAAGAAAACAACCTTTTAGTTTGAAGGGGGTCATGAAACGTCGAAATTTACAAAAATTAAAAATTCGATTTTATTTTTGTTATGATCACAATATTATTATTATTTAACACAGCGTCTTACTACCCGTTTGGGTTATACGCTTTAAGTACTAATTGATTAGGAATTAGGAAGATTGAATTAGAGGAAGTGAACCCACATTTGCGTGCAGGGAGAGTGGAAAACCATTTAGGAAAAACAACATCCAGTTCACCCGACCGAGATTCGAGCCTCCATCTCCCCGTCCTCAGCAGTCGAGCTCAACACGACTATCGCGTTAGCCACAATAGTCACAATAGTCTACTTATTTCTACAAGAGTTCGAGAGAAAGTAAAATATATATTTAAATTTAATAAACGTTTATTCCCACCTGAACCCTACAATATCTAGTATACGAGACCAGTATGTGGAGGATGAAATGTAAAGAAACCTGAAAATGAGGTTTCTTAAAGACTTTTTTCTTACATCTCCTTCACGAATGTTTGGACAGTAACCTAAAAAAAAAAAGTAACCCTATTTAAATGCAATCCACTTTAGGGAAATCGAAAATACGGGACTGTTCTTGGTTATTTTGTTGTTTCTTTTAAAAAGTTTATTTCTTCTCAAATCCGTTTGCCCATCAAGTAGTTCCTCTGAGAACCTTCCGTGCTATCTTCCCACGTTCCATTCTCCAAGATAAACTTTTCTCCAACAGGTTGTTCAAGAAGGTACAGTACACACTGTAGGTGTAAAAAGAATCGTAGCTAAAGTCCTTTTCATAAAAGAGGACATTTTTCGACAGCTTCCAAGGCTACATGAACAATTTAAATATATGCATACGTCGTCTCATGTGCTCTGAGACTGTCGTTTTTAATAGATATATAACTACCTATAAATATCTATAAAATAACAACAAAAGCATATGCTATTTTAATTACTATGTCTGCAGTAGCCCCATGGCTTCTTTGGTGCTGACTGACAGATCACAGCTGACAGCTGACGTCTTTGAAAAGTTACCAGACCAAATTGTGTATCCCTACGCTGAATAATATGATCTTCAAAAACATGTGTTTAGCAGTTGTCACTTCTGATGGTCAAAATTTAAGTACATACCTAAATGTTGACTCTCAGAAGTCAGCTGTGAACTGTCAGTCAGCACCAAAGAAGCCATGGGGTTACTGTAGCTATCCTTTCAGGTTATACGCTTAAGTACTAATCATGCCGATAGTGTTAGGGATTAGGAAGGTTATTTAGAGGAATTGTACCCACATGTTCTGAGTTGACGAGTGGAAAACCATTTGGTAAAAACCACACTTTGCACACCTGGCTGAGATTCGAAGCTTGAATTCCCCGTCATCGACAGTTTAGTCTCGCACCAGAATAGCGTGTTAGACCATGCAGTCCCCGAAACTGGTAATAATAAATTAAAATGTGATCAATATTGACAGTAAAAATGTATATTTGCATTTTATAGAAAGTTTATACAAAACAAAATCTTACTATTAACTTTTTTTTATAATAAATTAAGGTCGTAATGAGGAGAAAGTGATATAAAACAGGTATTTTCTCAATTTTTAATTCAAAGAGCTTTTTGGGCCAGAATAAATAAAACCATTGATACATTAGATATATCTAGTTTTGCAATTTAACAAACATTCTAATCGTTGAGTAAGAAGCAACTAATATATAAAAGAAAATAATATTTAAATTGTGTGGTTATCTAGTTGTATAGATAATAAAGAAATTATTTAATAACGTGACTAAAAATAATCGGTGAAAGGTTAAGAAAATAAATTCAAGTATAAAGTGAAAAAATCATAAAATTAAAATTGTAGGTTTCTTAGTGATAGTACAATATCAGATGTAATGAAACGTAATATGAGAGGGTAAAATTATTTATAGAATATTAAATAAATATATATTACTAAACTTGTATTAATTATAAAAGTCCTGGTTAAAATAATTCAAGATTAATTAATTAAGAAAGAAAATTGTTTAAATTAAATTAGAAATGACATGAGGTTTTGTATACAAAACTTAACATCAAATGTAATGATTGGAAAATTGATAATATGAACAATTAACAATTTAAGATAATTGAGTCAAATGGAGAATATCAAAGTTTACAATAACATATGAAACATGAATAAAATAATTAAAAGAAGTATTTAAAGTGAATATTAAAAGTAAATATTATTTTATAAAGTATTTTCTTTAATTGTATATATTGTAGACTTTGATATTCTTTATTTGAATCATTTATCCTCAGTAAAATAGTTAATTGTGAGATTATATATACCCTCCTCGGTGGCGTAGTTGGCTAACGCGCCTGTCGTGTTGAGCTCGACTGCTGAGGACGGGGAGATCGAGGTTCGAATCTCGGTCGGGTGAACTGGGGGCTGTTTTCCACTCTCCCTCCACGAAAATGCGGGTTCACTTCCTCTAATTCAAACTTCCCAATTCCTAATTCATTAGCGTAATTAGTACTTAAAACGTATAAACAGAACGGGTAGTAAGACGTGGTACTAAATAATAACTTATTATAAATCTAATCATAGCATGACTACTTTAAGTGGAATTTGGTACACAAAACTTCAAGTTATTTATGAATTAAATTTATTAAAGTGTTTTCACACATTTTAAGGTAAACTCTAAATGAAGCCAGTCCCTTCATTGTAGGAAGAATCTTTTCTTAACTATGGACATAAGTTCCTAAGGCTGTATATTTTGATAGCTAATATGAATAGACTAACCATAAAATTTTAAAAATAATATAGTAAGTGTGTATCAATTTTGGCCAGAAATACACTTCTTTTTTCTTCTTAATAAGCTCTTCATATACCAAAGTGTATAGCTATAATGGTTTTGTTTATTAAATAACTATAATTTTTGTTACAGAAAGTCTGAATTAATATCTCCTTTTTTTTGCATACAGTAAAAAAAAAGTTAGATCGAACCGCAGCTATCCAAAATTCCGCGTAGTACGAATTCACATTTTGAAAAACAGGGAAGAAAAAATTAATTTAAATTAAATATATTTTATTGTTTAACAAACTCGAAGTTAAAATAAAATTGGGAGAATCAGTTATATCTGATAATAAATGCTTAGTATTTACATGTGGTTGTCGACAAAATGTGTTATAATGTTACTAAAAATAATTAAAATATATAATTTAACGTGTTATACATCAATTGAATAAACGAAAATTTGATTAAATTCATTAAAATTCAATTTAATATTCGTGAAAATACTGTATCCCATATTTACCGCCCAATCAAAATGTTCGCTTGTTCGAAAAAGCTTCGGCCCTATTGGTTTTAGGATGGTTATATTCAGAGGTAGTGTACCCACATTTGAGTGGAGGGATAGGGAAAACTAGTTTGAAAAAAACCAAGAGTACAGCCGCCCGAGATTCGAACTTGGATCTCCCCTTCATTGGTAGTCTAGTCCACTGCAAGAGTATCGCGGTAGAACACGTGCTCACCAAGGTCGACTAGCTCATATTATTATTATCACCACGTCTTACTATTATTATTATTATTATCACTGCGTCTTACTACCCGTTCGGGTTATACGCCCTTATGCTAATGTGTAATGGTAGGCTGATTGTGAGATGAAATGAAGGACCTACAGTTAAACGTAGAATCCGAACCACGGTGGAGGCCTGGCATTGCCCACATTCCCAAGATGTCTTGTCAGAGGTGAAGGAAGGGTTTTGGTAATCAGATAAATCTTTGCCGGGACCGAGGATTGAACCCCGGCCGCCAGCACAGAAGTCTGACACCTTACCCCTAGACCGCCATGTCACCTAATCCTTATTAACGAGGCTATTTTGTATGTGTAGAGGTGACTAGGGAAAAGCCTGTACACCCTGTATAGAGTATAGGGGGAAAGAAGTCGGTTTTACAACTATTGAGAAATCTAATTCAAACTCTTCTGTTTATTCTTATATTGTGTTTTCTTTTTAAAGACGGAGGTTTGGAAGAAGGGAATAGATGAGGTTTTGGGGAAGGGAGTGAGGGGGTGAGGGTGTGGGTATGTTTCTCAGGCGTCGTTGAAAGTTGTTAGCGGACGTCACTCAACACTGTCCGGGTTGAAGCTCGCTGTGAATAATCCAAAACGTGGTGGAAGGAAATCATTTGTGATCGGTTGTGTTCGGAGCTCAACTAGGAAATTGCTATTGTCAGGCCAGTGATCAGTATGAGAGTGAGAGGGGAAAGTAAAGAAATGTTGGGTATAGAGAGGAGGGGGCGGGGGGACTCAGTGGTGGAACGTGGATCTTTGCAAGGGTGGACACAGAGGATGTTAGCAAACTATACGTGATAACAGTTCTCACCACCCAGAAGTGATAATTTTGATCTTAGCGTTTCATGTAAAGTGTCATCCAGGTAAGCATAGTTAGTTTAAAGTGCCTAGCTGTCTCATCACTCAGTAGAACACTCATTGAGAGCGTCGTGTCGTGGAATGTTACCCGGATAAGCAGAGATAGTATAATATGTACCTGTAATATGTTCTCCCCCACTCTGTTCCCATTTGACCAATCATACGCAGGCTCAGATCTACACACTTCATAATAGGAATGTATGTTCATTGATACCTGAGCAATGAATGCTTTACTGAATGATTAGTACAATTGGTTTTGATCAAAATTGATAAAATATTACTAATTGATTGGTGACCTGGCGGTCTAGGGATAAGGTGTCAGACTTCTGTGCAGGCGGCCGGGGTTCAATCCTCGGTCCCGGCAAAGATTTATCTGATTACCAAACCCTTCCTTCACCTCTGACAAGACATCTTGTGAATGTGGGGAATGCCAGGCCTCCACCGTGGTTCGGATTCCACGTTAAACTGTAGGTCCTTCATTTCATCTCACAATCACCCTACCATTACACATTAGCGTAAGTGCGTATAACCCGAACTGGTAGTAAGACGCAGTGCTAATAATAATAATACTACTTGATTAGTTTGATTTATACGAATTGACAATTGTTATCAAATATTACAACTGCAGATCACATGACTTTACTTAAGAATAAGGGAAAGAAGATCCAGTAACTTTTTAGCTACCATATAAGGTATTTCCTATGGAAATAAGACCGTGGATAGCGTTGCTTAGATAATTATGGGGGACTGCAGCAATTACATTTTGGAGAGACCCCTATTAATTCAAATTTAATTTGATTTCTATAGTTCATTATTTTTTATTAACATAATATTTTAAACTACATTCCTTCCATTAATTCTGAAAATTTGCGATCTTACTTTGCCTAATTCTACGATGGCATAGCTTTTAAGATACGACTATAGCATGATCAGTCAAGTTAAATAGAGGGTACATTAAAAATAACTTATTATTATTAGCACCGCGTCTTACTACCCGTTCGGGTTATACGCTCTTACGCTCATGTGTAATGGTAGGGTGAATATGAGATGAAATGGAGGACCTAAAGTTTAACGTGGAATCCGAACCACGGTGGAGGCCTGCCATTCCCCACATTCACAAGATTTCTTGTCAGAGGTGAAGAAAAGGTTTGGTAATCAGATAAATCTCGGCCAGTACCGAGGATTGAACCCCGGCCGTCAGCATAGAAGTCTGACACCTTACCCCTAGACCGCCAGGTCACCAAAAATAACTTGGGTAACAATTCGCAAAGTAAAAGACACCAAAAAAATTGTATTTTATTTAGGCTTGCATGTGTTGTGACTACAGAATAACTGAATACAGTAAATGAGAGATGTTTGGGTAGTTGAGTGCGCATTTATAAATAGAGGCCTGAGGCAAAATGCCTCATACGCCCTCTTTGACATCTCACCCATTCCCCTCTTTGGGCAGTTAAGTCTATAGCTAATATTTTTTACTAATTTAACGAGTAACTGATTACGACACTTTGAGGTGAGAATAATTTTTAAAAATTTCATTCGATGAATTGCAACACAGGCTTATAAGGGAAAGAATGAGAGGGTGAGGGAGAGTAAAAAAAAAGCAAGGTGGATTATTTGCAGATAACCTTTAAGTGAGGTACACCCTCAATATCGGTATCATTAATTAGCGGTCGCCCGCCAAACATGTGAAGGCGTGCGGATCGCATTATGAGAGTATTAAACCGCAGGGGGCGATGGGAGTTAAGGAGGGTTGGGGTGGGGGGCACGCACATGACGTGTACACTCCAGTGAAAATAATGTTGACCTAAAAGTATGTTTTAATAACTGCGTCTTACTACCCATCTGTTTTATACGCTTATGTAATAATTACGCTAATAGTCTTTGGTATGAGGACATTTATATTTGGAGGAAGTGCACTCACATTTGCGCAGAAGGAGAGTGTAAATCGATTTTGGACAAATCATTCCCGGCACACCTGACAAAGATTCTGGCCTCGATCTTTCCGTCATCGGTAGTAGAATCTTCTGCGAGAGTGACGCCTTAGACCACGATACCACCGAAGCGGGTACCAAATAAATGATTGTACAAAACAGCACTAAACAAATTATTTTGTTAATATTATCTTGGTATTAATTTGAGTTATTACGCATAGCTCTAGTAGGCCAGGTATGAGAAAAATGTATCCACATTAGCGTGAAGGTAGAGTTGATAAACATTTTGGAACAAATAAATGCCCTTAGTACACTTAGGTTGAGTTTGAACTCTGAACTCCTCGTCAACTGCGAGTCAGAATAAAGAAGCTTGACGCTTATACCATGTGCTCACCGACGCAGCTCTTAAGAGATTTTAAGTTATTCTCTCGTTTTAATGATTATTATTATTAGTTATCTTAAGACAGATCCATTCCTTTTGTCAGTGAATGTATACCACCAATGCACCCTGTCCTCTGCCTCCTTCATCCCCCAGAATTGTATTCTTTCCTGCAAGCCATCCAATATTTGAATCCTCCTTCATCCTAAGCTCCTCTTTCAGTCGACGCTTCCTTCTATGACGTCGTGCAGAAGACAACTCCTTCTAAAGATGCGTCCAATCCAGTTTTCCTTGTACGAAATTAATAACGTTTAGCATAAGGTTTAAGTGATCTTAGACTATGAATAGGTGTGATAAGTATATACATTTTGTTAAAAAGAAAGATAAAGTTAAACACTTTAGTATCTTGTACTCAACATTATTATTATTATTATTATTATTATTATTATTATTATTAACATCCCGTCTTACTACCCATTCGGGTTATACGCTAATGTGTAATGGTAGGGTGATCGTGAGATAAAAATGGAGGACCTACAGTTTAACGTGGGATCCGAACCACGTTGGAGGCCTGGTATTCCACACATTCACAAGTTGTGATTAATACACGCCTTGTCAGAGTTGAAGGAAGGGTTTAGGTAATCAGATAAATCTGTGCCGGGACCGAGGATTGAACCCCGGACCCCCAGCACAGAAACCGACACCTTACCCCAAGACCACCAGGTCACCTTTATGTAAAATAATAGTACTCAACATTATCACGGAAAAGAGTGAAGTGATGGTGATGACAAGAAAGAGGGTTAGACCTAATAAAACTAATAAAGCTGTAAAGTTGGATAAAGAAGAGCTGAAAAAAGTACAGAACGTATAATATCTTGGACGCGTGATTGAGGAGAAAGGTGGAAGTAGAAAGTATTTATTCAGAAGAGGACAGCAGGGAGAATTGTTCCATACGGGTGTGTAAGATACCTGCTATGGAAAGGAGAAGTCCCATAAGTGTATAGAAGTAATGCACAGGTGTACTTTGTAACTATTATCACATATGCAGCAGAAACGTAGACAATGAATGTAAGAGAGACTAGGAAAGTGGTAGCCATGGGAATGAAGTTTGTGAGGAGCATGTTAGCTGTCACAAGGAGGAACAAGATTATGAATTAAGTTATCCGGGAAAGAATTGGGGTACAGAGAGGTCATGAGATGGTATAGGAAGCAAGGCTGAGATGGTATAGGCATTTAATGAGGACATATAAAGAGGGGATGCCGAAGAAAATGTCGTAAGTGAAGTATGTGGGGAAAAGACCGCAGGCGAGGACACGAAAGAGATGGAAAGAGCAGATAACAGAAGGTGTGCAAGTGGAAGGGGAAGAATGGAAGAAATAAAGGAGGAAGTGTGGAGGAAGGATAGAGTGAAATGGAGGTATTTTACTAAACTGACCTTACCACAGGCTGGAAACAGTTGATGATGATGATGAGTATTCGTTCAAGTGAGTAAAACAATTCAAGGTAAACATGGATTTGCAAACCAACACACACATCGGCAAACTAGCTGTGAACCCAGGATTTGTGCTGACATTCTTTTTACTGATGAGGCTGAATTTACTAGAGATGGTATTGTAAACTTTCATTCTAGCCATGTGTGGCCAGAGGAAAATCCTCATACCATTCTAGAATGAAGACGCTAACAGCGATGTTCAGTAAATGTTTGGTCGGTAGTTTTAGTAGACAGACTAATGGGACAACTAGTTCGGCCAAACAGACTAAATGTTGCAGTCTACCATAATTTTCTTCTGACCGTTTTATACAGTTTATTGTAGAATGTGCCCCTTAGGGAAAGAGAGAGCAGGTGGAGTATACATGGTGGGGCTCCACCTAATTTTTCTTTAACTGTTGGACATTACCTCAAGGAGACATTTAATAGAAGATATATAGGTCGAGGAGGCAAAATCCCTACCAGTCCCCTGACCTTAATTCTTTGATATTTTTGTATCGGGATATTTAAAGTTTAGTGTGTTTGTCTCCAATTAATTATTTGACTTAAATAATGAGTTGATATCTGTTGTCGGAAGATTTGAATGAAACCTGGGATTTTTCAAAAAGCACGCATCGATCTGATTTTAAGAAGTGAAATTTGTATGGGAATGCAAGGAAAACATGTAGAACACATTTTATAGTGAAGAAGAGATTTGTGCCATAAAAATCCAAATAACATCTAATTCTGTATTCAATTTATTTTAACTAACGAAATACATAATTTCCTGTATTTCTGTACGAGTTGGTTTGTGAACCTGTGTCTCCTGAGTCTTTAGTGCTCATTTTAAGGAGTACTATAAGATCCTAAAGTTAAGAACTCTTTTTTTTAACACCCTGTGTTAAAGCGAGTTCACCCATTCACTAAGAGAGAGGATGAAAAAACCCATAATATACATAAAGTCCGTTCACCGTAGGAATTGTTTTCTGAAAGGCCCTTTTCCCTACCAGAAATCTTTTATATAGTAGGATATTGGTAGGAAAAAAGACCTTTCAGAGAGTAATTCCTACCGTGAATGGAGTTACATGTAAAGGCTATCCAACTTTGTGGTTGTACTGACAGCTAGCATAAGATATATTTTTTAGCAAGCATTCGTCATTAATGTTAACCTATGTATAAATAATTGATTAACATTTTCTTAATAATAAAATGCTATCATTAAAAAGTGTTATCAATAATACTTCTCTAAGGATTAATGTATAGTTGTCTTTTTCATAACTTATTTAAAGGACAAAATATATTAATAAAACATTTTTTTGTTTCTTAGTTATGGTAACAAGAGATAGTGTAGTAGGCCTACATTACATAGTAAATTAAAAACTACTATATTTACACTTGTATCATATTAGAGCTGGCCTCCATAGATAATATAATAAATAAATAAATGTTTTTCATGTTTATTTTTTGTAGCTTGGAGAAAGAACAAAAATAATAGTTTCGAAATATAACATTTTTTAACACACTCGCATGAACACAACCGAATATATATGTCATTAACTGCTCTCATTACGTCAGATTCGCCATCTTAATTTATGGAGAAAAGGTAGCCTATGAGAAGCTTTCATTTGTAAAGAATCTTTTAGTGGACCATAAAAAAAAACATAAAACGGTTGTTTCATTAAGTTCATGTTTCAATATTGTAAAAAGGCTTTAAAGGAAAATAAAACCGCTAAAATGAATTTGTTTGTTGTGAAAGTTTTTTTAATACAAAAAGTGAGAACAGCTCAACGTATGGTCTTATGGATCATAGGGTTTGGCGGATGGATACATAATAGTAGTTCTGGTAATGTTTTTTTAGCTGTCAGTTACCAACACTCCTATCATGAATGCCCTATAGAACCAGGAACACTCTACTAAGTAGAAAGACGCGCGTTTCCTATCAAACATAGCGGGCTGTCCAGAAGTGTCCCCTGTATTCGATAGTTCCAAGCGCTGACTGTAGTTGCGCTGGCAATATATTGAGTAGTGGGGGCATTAGACTGTTAACTAGTCCGGCTGTCAGCGTGTGGTGGTCACGCGATCATGTCTCCGTTAGAGCTGGTCACGCCATTATATCGAACCATATTCTTTGACCCTCCCTCTCCCTCCACACTATTTCCTCTCTCTCTCTCACACACACACATAAATGGCTTGCACCCAAACCTCAAACAGTTCTAGTGAATCCCCCTCCCCTTTTTTTACCACTATTCCCTCTGTTCATGTGATATCGGGCAAATACAGTCGCCTGACTACATGTTAGATTTCGGTTAGAAGAGGCTTTTAGAACTATACCAATTACAAAAAATTATAAAAATGTTACTATACATATCAAAAGAGAGAGCTTAAGATGACATTATGAATACGTTAAGGTAGATCTATTAGCATTTTTCTTACTGTAATATAAGGTTCTTCCTATTAAAATTAGACTATAGTAGCTTTATTAACCGTCAGATAGTGTTATTTAAATGAACGTTGGACTGTTATAGCCTTATTAGCTGTTAAATAAAGCTATTTAAATGATAATTGGACTGTAGTAGCTTTACTAGCTATTAAATAATTTTATTCAAATGAATATTGAACTCTAGTAGCTTTAATAGCTATTAGATAATATTATTCAAATTAATATTGGATTCTAGTAGCTTTACTAGTTGTCAGATAAGATTATTAAAATGAATATTGGACTGTATCAGCTTTACTAGCTGTAAGACTATGTTATTTAAATGTATAATGGACTATTAGCATTAGTAGCTGTCATATTCTGTTGTTTAACTAATAATGGGAATGTATTAGCTTTACCAGCTGTTGGATAATGTTATTCAAATGAATATTGGATTGTAGTAGCTTTACTATCTGTTAACTTTATTAGAGATACGACACTAGAATCCTCAACCTGTAATTTAAAGATTTGATATTCGTAAAAATCTCACAAAGGATCTAGAATACAATTATTAGGCCTATTATTATTACTATTATTATTATTATCATCACTATTTACCAAACCCTTCCTTCACCTCTGACAAGACATCTTGTGAATGTGAGGAATGCCAGGCCTCCACCGTGGTTCGGATTCCACGTTAAACTGTTGGTCCTCCATTTAATCTCACAATCACCCTACCATTACACATTAGCGTAAGTGAGTATAACTCGAACGGGTAGTAAGACGCGGTGCTAATAATAATAATAATTATTATTTTCATCATAGATCACTCATTATGTATTTTATTTTGTAAATACTAACCAGTATGCATCATTATTTAGCTCTTATTGTTTTTTAAATAATCTTATTATACATATTTGTACGGTATTTGTGTATTTTTAAGTGCTGGCTAGCACTATAATAATATTAACAATAATAATAATAATAATCTTAACGCCGCGTCTTACTACCCGTTCGGGTTATACGCGGCACTATATTAAAGGAAAATTAAATTTAAAAATTATGAAAACCTAGATTTCAAATACTAATTTTAAGCAAGTCTTAAAAGTAATTAGCTACACTTGTAGAGTCGGTTGAGTAACAGGTAGCTTATGATGACGTAATATACATGACACATTACATATCGTTTTGTCAGTGGCACCAACCCTTAAACAACTTATTTTAGGTCTAATTTTAAATATTTTAATCTTTTATGAATTTGTAAATTTTTAAAGATGCAATAATTTGAAAATGGATTTGAAATTTGAATGAAAATTTAAAATTAGGTTTTGAGAAATACATGATTCAACCTGTCTTAATTTTTTTATACGTTTCACCTTTTCCTTCTTTACATTAAAAGTGTACAAACTGTGGCCAACCCATACGGGTTCAAAAGAAATTTTTTTTATGAAACAGCTAACATCAAAACATTATTTCTTATTTCAAAACCAAATAAAATTTCGTTTTGGTTTTTCTGTTGAGCTAGGGTTATTTTTTAAAATTATTTTATTATTTAACTAGACAATGAGAAAGAAACTTGTTTTTATTTTGAATACTTTTTTTCTTTCTTTCTTGTCGTTGTTACTTTAACCATATCCAAAATGGAGTCGATACATTTTTACTAGAGAGCACACATTTTATAAAGCTTGTATCAAGGTTTCGGAAGAGACTCATTAAAGTGGGCTGTGTTGGATAGACAATCCAATAAAAGTAAACAAACGAGACGAGAGGTATTTGTTTTTTCGATATCAATAAAGCCAAGAGTCTCCTAACATGTTTATGGAACGTAATTATACCGTATTTCCTGGCTCTTGCAAGACGCACCACTGTAATCATGTCGAACTTGAGACCTTAATATTCAACTTGTGCCTTTTATTACTATTTATTTTATTATCGTTATGTCAACGTCCTTTAATTCAATGTTGAAAGTGGCTCAGTGGTTAAAAGGTAACCAACTTTGGATCAGAAAGTTTCATACTTAATTTTGAAACAACATTCGAAATTTATTTATATAAGTTTCTAGCATCTCGTCCTACTACCCGTTTGGAGTTATTCACATGCGGCAATAATTGCGATAGTATGTTAAAGAATGAAGGTTGAATTTAGAAGAAGTGTATCAGTATTTTCGTGGAGGGAAAGTGGAAAAACCATTTGATAAAAACCGCCCCTCGAATCCCGATCTCCCCGTCATCGGCAGTCAAGAGTTGACTCCTTAGACTATTCGACCATCGAGGCGGGTGTTATATAAAACTGTATTTCTGGTGACTGAAAGATCTAGGTTCGTATTCCAGCCTGGTGTAATGAGGAGGATGTCCCAGAATTGTTTCCCCACATATCCTTCACGCATATGTGGATACATTTACTTTATATTCCATCCTACTAACACCTATCCCCATTAGAGTAGATATGCAGACTGTCTGAATTGATAGTAAGACACGGAGCAAAGAATAGATACATTCTAGAAAAAAAATATCTTCGGGTGAAAAATGGTAGGGGAATGTTTGATTCTTGAAAATATTTTACTGTGAGAGTGTATTTACACCCATACCATGATTTCCCGTCCTCTCTCTAAGAGATACCTAGGGAATAATTTTTAAATTAATTCTTAATGTCAAAGTCAATTTTCATACGGTGTGCCTTTTAGGAATTATAAAAAAAAAATTGCTTGTTATTAATAAAATTTACTAGTGATTTTATATATAACCTAATGATAGTATCTATTAAATGTACAATTTTAGGACACATAAATTGTATAAATATGTGAGATCATATCAAGAAGTTTTTCTAGTTGTCAGAACAAGCCCATCTGAGTTTATATTAAACAAAAAATGGGAATGTATACCTTACTAAAATATTCAAAATTATTTTTCTATTCCCTTGGATGAGGTAGGTTATACGATCTGTAGCTAATTCTGGCAATATTAACTTTATTATAGTTAATATAGATGTATTTTTTAAGCAACTGATAGTCATCATGGGCACATTAATGTGCAAGCATGGAAAACATTTAAAACACTCTCGAAGCTAGTAAAGTTGTTGTGTACACTTGTATTTTTTTTAAATATGTAGACCTAATGATTTCTATTTAATAAGTACCTATCAGATGATAATGAAAATCTCAACGAAACATTTCCTGATTTTTCTCTTGTTTAAATATCTCAATTTTTCTTACCCATAACTTAATTTATAGGTACGTCCAAAATATCAAAATATTACATTTTGTTATAAATAGCTATTCTTGGAATATACTCAAAGTAAATAAACATATATTTAACTTAACATGGTGTCTCAAAAAACTGTAGTTAATATATTATCTTACCTCATTCGGTAACTTGCCTTTCTAACTGATTTAAGTGTTCCTGTTTCGATACCTGATACGGCCTAAAAATGTATCATGGTTGAAATGTCAGTTTATATTTGAATTAGCGGCCAGGATATCTATGCTGTGTTTGTTCTAGATTTAAGTTAGTTAATAGGCCATGTTCTGATATAATAAGTTGGTTCAGAAATTTAACGTTTAACACCTAATAAAAAAATTACTTAGGCAGTAAAATACAACCTTTGTATTGATCAATCACCAAATGGTCTGAAACTATAGCTCTGTTATATAATGTCTGCCTACTAAGCCAAAAGTATTGGGTTCACTCTCCTTCTGGAGATTTTCCTGGCAATAATAACTTATCTGACATGTCCAGGATGATTTTGTACACCCCTGTTCTTCTTAATGCATTGCAATAACCCCTAAACTTTTCAAATAGCCTTTCAAATTATTTTCCTTACATTTAAATATTTAAACATCCCAAGCTTTTTTGATGGGGGGTACAATATTCACAATTCATGGAATTAATACCACAAAATAGAGGGGTTTTTTTTAGATCCCTCTTTTCTTGTCAATAGAATATTGAATGTAATTTCACTAATTCACGAGTATTTCTTAAAAGGGTGTGTGTGTTTTTTTGCGGGTACTCCTGCACAGAAACACCCCTTCCCCCACTCCCAGCTCCTCCTTTATTTTTTATTATGGAATGGGTCATAGCTCAGCCTTTAGGGTAGATGCTTTTCAAAACTTTTCGTAATGGGATTGATGGTACAGCTACGATCAAAAGAATACTACCACCTGCTTTTTTTATTAGTATTTGTCTACTACTGTATGTTCGTTAATACTAAGTCTCCACATATAATTATCAAATATAAAGTTAATTGAAACGATAATTTATATTGTAAAACTATATGATGGGCTTATTAATAAAATTAGACTCATGGATTAAATTAGTAGACTGGATTGAAAAAGTAAACTTTATAACATGATAGTACGAAGAGCCTTTTATTTTTATTTATATATTTCACTCAGTCCAACTCATTTCCTTTATCTAACCACATCTTTTGACCTTCCTTTCTGTTTTTGTGTGCGTTTCTTTTTTTCTAGAATTCTTTTTTTTTCCCTAAGTATCTACCGATGCTGATCAAATGGCAAAGGCTAACTGATAGAAGACCCAAATTCCTCATATGCTTGTAAGCTAGACGCACACAATTTTAGAATGAATATTGAATTTAAATTGTATCTGAAGCGTTATTAGAAACATTAACATCTATTAGAACTGCCTAATTTTATCGACCAAACCCTCGTCTGTGGTCACGATGGTATAGAATACGTTTTTTTTTTTCTTCTGGCCACCACGTATTACTACCCGTTCGGACTAGACACTTATGTACTAATCACGCTCATGGTTTCAGGGATGAAAAAGGTTACATTTCTAGGAAGTGTACCCACATTTGTGTGGAGGGAGTGTGGAAAATCATGTTGGAAAAAAAATCTGTACACCCGACTGAGATATGAACCTCAATCTCCCTGGACTGCAATTGGCCAGTAGATTGGAGCTAAAGTTACCGGTAGGGTCTACTAAGTGGGGTTAATTTTATAAATGGTTCAACACTCTCCCTCTACTCAACTGTTTGTATACCCCTTATAAATTCAACATTTATCATCCATAGAATATTAGTGTTATTATTATTATTATTATTATTATTATTATTATTATTATTATTATTATTATTATTATTATTATTATTAGCACCGCGTCTTACTACCCGTTCGGGTTATACGCCCTTACGCTAATGTGTAATGGTAGGGTGATTGTGAGATGAAATTGACGACCTACAGTTTAACGTGGGATCCGTGTAATTAGTAGTCTACATACAAAGAGTAGTGAAATGAGCTTTCAATAAGCTTAATGGTCAACCTTATGCATAATTGCTTTACCATATTTAGTATTAAGTCTATTATCATGTTTTAGAATATCTCATATCGTAAGGATTAGGATTCAGAGCAGGCAGAAACACATTAGCGTGTAAAGGAAATGAAGAAACCTGGATGATAAATAATAATAATAATAATAATAATAATAATAATCCCCAGTATATTCGGCAAAGATTACTACCTTGACACTAACGCAACGACAATAAAGTAGCTTGCCTGACGCCTTAGTTCGCATGTTCACAGAGGCAGCTGTTGTTATAAACAAAACAAACAAACTGTTTGTTGTTACAGAGACAAAAAAAAAATTGATATTTCAAATATTTTTTGACTACTGCGTCCCTTCTACCTTTTTAGGTGTATACGCATAGTGTGTATTGATTACTCTAATGGAGTAGGGATGAGTTAGGTTGAATTTAGACGGAGTATACCCACATTTACATGGAGATAGAGTGGAAATATATTCGGAAAAATCTACCAGAAATAGATCCAGCCTGGATTCGAGCTTAGTCCAAGGAGTCATTCTTGTGTTAGGATCGCTTGATGAAGAAGGGGAGTTTGAGGCTAAAATCCAGTTCGGGTTGTATTTAGAGTGAGCGTACCCGTATTTGCATGGAGGTAGAGTGGAGATCCATATTGGAAAACCATCATAAATAGTCCAGAACTGGATATGAGCCCCGATCTCCCTGTCCTCGGCAGGCCAGTCTAAGAGGATCGCATACGCGAATTAGGGTTGGGTCTATTTATGGTGATTTTTTCCCTAAATGGATCTATACTTTAGTTACATGCAAATACGTGTACACTTCCTCTAAATTCAACCTTCCTCATTCCTACTCTATTAGAGTTATTAGTACCCAGGTGACATATATAATTATATACCCACTTTTTATACCACTTATATAAACAAATACAAATATTTATATAGATATAAGGGTATATATATATCCACTTTTTATATGTAAATATATCTATTTTATAAATATATATATATATATATATCCATGCGTATATAAATAAATAAATAAATATATATATATATATATATATATATGGTAAGGAACTAGACTACTAAAAAAAATCTATTCTGGACGTTCTTAGCCGTTTGTTCTTCTGGAAGCGGATAGTTTTGAATAGAACGTTGCTGTTCGGCGATCACTCCCTCTCTTTCTTGACATACTTTATTTTCCTCGGGAAATAACCAAACGTCTTTGAAACGAGAATTTGGGGTAAAAGCGCCTGCCATGTTTGATCACGATGAGGACAACTTAGCTTAGGTCGAGAATAGGAACTCGGACTTGGATCCGCGGAAGACAAGGGACCACGACGAGCCGTTAGGTGTATTGGAAGGAAAACGAGATGGTTGGTAAGAGAGGGGGAAGGTTGAGGTGGTAGAGAAGGCGTCGTCAAGGAATTATGTAAACAAAACATAGTCGTATCTATCTAAGGTTTGTGAAGGCGACTCGTAGATTTGGGAAGAAAAATAAAAGAGGATTATTTTGGGGGATAGGGTAAAGTAATAATGACGTAGGTATAGGCAAAACTAAATAGTGAAAAACTAAAACTCAAACCTTTCAAATTAATCAAGAACTATCGCTTCCGGGTAGTTAAAGTTATCTTCAAGATAAAAGTTATCAGCCAATTTAATATTTTAAGCCTATTATTAACTAAGTCTATCTACCGGATAGCTATCAGTAGGATAAATAAATACACATTAGAATCACAACTATCCATGCCATAGTGGCTGCATTCCGTGCATATTAACAGAGAAGCCGGATAGTATGAAATCAGTGTAAATAATTGTCAGTATGGGTTTGCCTCATTATTTTAATTTTCACAAATTATTTTTAACTTTGTTTTAATAGAATATGCCCATTTTCCGATTGCAAGGTGAAAAAGTACTACAGTAATTTTAAGGTGAAAGTTAAAATTAAATGAGAAAGGAATGTTTAAAATCTTTACCATACAAAACTTTATTTGGGAAATGGGAACATAAGATACAAAGCAAGAACAATTTAAAATAGAGCATCAAATGTGTCACATTATAAATTCAGTGATCGTTTTATAGTGGATATGTACCAATTTGTTTTAAAACGTACTTGTTAACACCGTGGACCGGGTCGGTTAATACGGAAAGCCGGACTATCACGAGTCTAGTGTATTTTCACGCCGACTAAGCAAGGTTGGTAACGTGTCTGACCTCATTCCTTGGTCTACCAACGCTCCAACATGGCGGAAGATCTCCTTGTGCTGTTGCGTTAAGTTGCTGAAATAAATTTAGTTATTAATTAAACAGAAGAGTAATAACCAAATTATCTTACAAATATATATCCAGGTTTCTATAACTTTGTAGAGGAATAAGTAATTTTAGCTTAGTTACCGTTTTTCGAAGCAAACTGTGCTTGAAGTGTTGTACCCTCTCGTTCAAAACACAAAAATATCGAATAGTCCTGACACGTCTGATCACTACAGTAGCCCCATGGCTACTTTGGTGCTGATTGACAACTGACTTCTGACAGTTACCATTTTGGTGTATACCTACATATTGACTCTCAGAAGTGACAGCTGTTAAACACATGTTTTTTTGCAGATCATCTATTTCAGCGTAGGGATACGTAATTTGGTCTGGTAACTTTTTAAAGCTGTGAACTGTCAGTCAGCACCAAAGAGGCCATGGGGCTACTGTAGTCATGACAACTCTGCAGGTAGCATACGATTCTAGATTCTGATTATAACTTTTTATTTGAATGTTGGTTTTAAAAATCCCTTGTTTAAGTTTTGAGTTGCCAACACTTGTACTTGTGCTTGTAATTGTTATAAATAATAAGTTTTTAAGTACATGTTATAGTTTATATTTAAAATAACGTAGACTTAAGTTTTCTCATTATTTCATTATTGTTAATAATTTATTTTAATCTCATCCAAAACAATATTTTAAACATAATTAAAAGAACCTATCCTTTGTTTAGGAATGTTATGGATGATGTGTAATATAGTGCATATATTAATACTTTTTAATAAGGGCGACGTATTTAATAAATAAAGAGAGAATACTAGTAGATATATATATACATGATAAATTATTTTATTACTATTTTATAGTAATTGGAATTATTTAACTGAATAAAATATTCCTATCAACTACATGGGTGCACCATTGTAAGTAATTTGTTTGCGTCATGATCAATCACACGAATTAAATTCGTCGGTTTCCATTTTTAAGCTATATTTGTTAGCCCTTTTTGTGAAAGTGCTGTTAATAGTAATTATTATACTAAAAATAAAAGGGAACCATCAAGTATGGGCGACCATAAACGTACACTATTTAAAATGTGTCTTCTAAGAGAGAAGGATTAGGAGTGTGAATGCTAAGTAAACTGCAGCAGAAATCACCTGGAGACAGTTATATCTACCTAACAAGTAAGTTAGTCTAGTACTACATCTGCTGTACTAGCACCTGCACGCTTTGTGTGTGTGTGTGTGTTGGGGGGAGGGGGGGGGCTTCCATATGTCGCTCCTTAAAAATATAGGCAACCGGCAGAGGACGTCGTAAGTGCCAGTGAGATCGACTGGCATACACCGGGAGCTACAGTAGCCCCGTGGCTTCTTTGGTGTTGACTGACAGCTCACAGCCGACTTCTGACAGTCAACATTTAGGTATATACCTAAATTTTGACTATCAGAAGTGACAGCTGCTAAACACATGTTTTTGCAGATCATATTGTTTGGCGTAGGGATACATAATTT
>CABFVX010003702.1:11322-25026 GCA_902151425.1 Timema shepardi | reverse complement strand
TATATATATATATATACACACACACATGTATATATATATATATAGAGGATATATTCTGATTTAAAAAAGTATCTATCACTTCATTCTCTTATATATGTGTATACACACACACACCTGATCCTCCCACCCCTTGTGACTAACTTTCAGCTTCAAGCTGGTATATTCCTCGTGCAGCAACGTCAACTATCCCCTTCAGTGGCCGCTTGGTCTAACGCACAACTCTCTTTTTAGACTAGACTTCCAATGACGGGGAGATTTAGGTTCGAATTTTGGTTGGGTGCACTGAGGATTTTTTTTTTCAAAATTGTTTTCCACTTTCTCTCCATGCAAACGCGGGTACACTCCCTTTAAATACAACCTTCTTAATCCCTAAAATATTAGCATAATTAGCTTATAAACGTATATTCCTAACGGGTAGTAAGACATGTTGCTAAGAAAAAACTATGGTAGCTATGTTTTGTATTGATTTAACACTCGGTTGTGGTGACCTGGTGGTCTAGGGGTTAAGGTGTCAGACTTCTATGCTGGAGGCTGGGGTTCAATCCCCGGTCGCGGCAAAGATTTATCTGATTACCAAACCCTTCCTTCACCTCTGACAAGACATCTTGTGAATGTGGGGAATGCCAGGTCTCCACCGTGGTTCGGATTCCACGTTAAACTGTAGGTCCTCCATTTCATCTCACAATCACCCTACCATTACACATTAGCGTAAGTGCGTATAACCCAAACGGGTAGTAAGACGTGGTGCTAATAATAATAACACTCGGTTACCGTCCTTGATTATCTACGTTGGAGGGGAGAGCCGAAGATATTTCATCGGCAAATGTCCGCGCCTCGACCGGGGAGCTGAAGTCAGAGCTACCGGCACACTACGCTAAATAGATTTGAAGGTGAACCACGGGTTCTAGAAAAACCTGGTTTGGGACTAGGCTATGATTACACTTTTTATGACGTGTCTTAATACCAGTTTGGGATACAAGATACTATTTATAAGTGATTGTGTATTTTAATATATTATAGTTACTTGTAGAAACAATGATAACATTTCTACTGAAACGTGATTTATTTCGTTAACAGTGGAAAAACGAGAACAAGATTTTTTTTTCTTTGATCTTACCTAACAAAATTTGATTAATAGATCATTTAAACATATACTTTAGTAAGTATTTCAATTCCCGAAAATGGGTTTGTAAAATAAAATACGTGTGTTTAAAATAGAAATAGGAAGATTCCACTTTGGAAGATTCGTCGATTCGAACTATGATTTAATATTTGTAAGAAAATTAACTAATTGGGTCAAAGAAAATATTTCCTGACATCACTTTATCTGTGTGTGTGTGTGTGTGTGTGTGTCGTTGTGTGCTAGATAAAAACTCGAACAATAAAATATGCGTGTGTATAAATATATACAGACATTTTAAAAGTTTAGATTAAAACCCTGGCAATAAAATAAGTTGTTATAAAAACTTTTTAAAAGTACAGACCTTTACTCGTAGTCACTTTCCTCTGGCATTAAAATAAACTCTTTGGTGTTTAAATCCTCTTTAGAATTATCAGCACCGAGTTTGGGGTGGTTAATATTTTAAGTTAATTTAGTCCTTACTCGTGTTCTGATAAGGCTTTGCAGATTTTTTTTATATATCAAAGTTACTTTAAACACCATAATTATATAACAAACAAAAAGTTCTCATTCCGCGCAAGAGTCATATAATTAAATTGATACCTATAGGCTCCTGTATCTTTTGACACAAAACTGTTTTATAAACCGTAAGAGGACTAAAGTGTTTTTTATTTATCAGGTGGTCTGTCAATCAAGCTTTCAATAACAAGGAACCAACTAATGAGTTGTCAGTAACGAGATGGTTTCATATATAAATATAATAAACCTAAGCCCGCCTCGGTGGCGTAGTTGGCTAGCGCACTTGTCGTGTTGAGCTCGACCGCTAAGGACGGGGATATCGAGGTTCGAATCTCGGTCGGGTGAACTAGGGGTGGTTTTTCCTAAACGGTTTTCCACTCTCCCTCCACGCAAATGCGGGTTCACTTCCTCTAATTAAACCTCCCAAATTCCTAATCCATTAGAGTTATTAGTACTTAAAAAGCGTATAACCCGAACGGGTAGTAAGACGCGGTGCTAAATATTATTATTATTATTATTATTAATAATAATAAACCTAATTTCTTGTGGTAAAATGCTTACCCCAGGACTCGATGTTTGTGGTTTAAAACTCAACCCGGGTCGACAGATTTATCTTGAGAGATAAAAATCCATAGCACAACTTCCTTCAGAGGGAAAATAAATCTGTCAACCCTATGTCGATTGTGATATGTAAAAGAAACATGTAAGGTATGTAAAAATACCTTTATCTGGAAATTGGTAGGCCCTTTCATTCTCGCTCATAGAAAATTCTCGTGGTATAATAATATAATCAGTCGGTTCAGAAAGTGAACGTTAAATACAATAAATAAATAAATATTTTTTAATATCAACTACTTTCAATCCTCGGTCCCGGCACAGATTTATTTGATTACCAAACCCTTCCTTCACCTCTCACAAGACATCTTGTGAATGTGGGGAATGCCAGTCCTCCACCGTGGTTCGGATTCCACTGTTAAACTGTAGGTCCTCCATTTCATCTCACAATCACCCTACCATTACACGTTAGCGTAAGTGCGTATAACCCGAACGGGTAGTAACACGCGGTGCTAATAATAATAATAATAATAATAATAATAATAATAATAACATCAACTACCAATTATCTAATATCGTGCAGCATTAGTCAGATAATTAGGAATGTCTAGAAAGAGAGAAAAAATCACAATTCTAATTGAAGTATTACCTAAGTAACAACACAAAGAAAATTAATGTATATGTTTGTATTGTTTATAAGTGCTCAAATTTTCAATATTATAAATTCTGGCATCACAATATTTTAAAAAGTTTTGAAATATCTTTCTGAAGGTACGGTATGTTTTAAGTTTATTTTCAAAACTTTAAATTATTAGATTTTTATTATATCTATACTAACAATTTCCCTAAAAATATATCTACTTATAGTTTTAAAATACCCATGGTGATTGTAATGTAGTAATTTTAGTCTGACAAATTTGTATGGATGTAGTATTTTATGATCAAGAACTCTTCTATTAAGGTCACTTTTTAAACTATCAATTAAAATAAAGCTTATAACTAATATTTAATGTTATTGTATTGGATCGAAACATTATATATTATTGATGGTTCTCTGCCATAGTAAAGTCATGAGTGAAAATATATAAATGAATTTAAAATTATTTCCAAGTTGAACACACATTGGATCCATTCTAAATTACAATGGCCATATAGGCCTAATTAATAAATATTATTTTTACTTGCTATCAATCCGTTTGAGAAAAAATAATTGTGATCGTAAAAAAATCCGGCTTAAAATTTTGACAAATGTTGACGTTTAGTGATTCCCTGAAACCGAAAAATTTGTTTCCGCAATGCCGCCTATCTGTACTAAAACCAAAAAACATTTTACCGATATATTTGAAACTGTATCTAGGGTTTTCATACGGTTCCAAAGAGGAATTTTTGGAAATAAATATCCAATCCATAAATTAAGGGAAGTTTACTAAAGTACAAAACGAGATAAAAATCGATTTTCCAATATTTCACTTTAACGATTTAAATTAGAATTCGAATCAAGGAATTGTTTTACATCAGAAACAAAATGGTGATTCACATTATGTAGTGAAAATGACTTATGGTACTTTACGTATGCAGAAATTTTTATAAAACCAATAGTTTCTGAGCTATAATATATATATATATATATATATATATATATATATATATAGAGAGAGAGAGAGGTATTTGAAAATATATATTGATTGTTATGGTCTTGGGTGAGTGTTTCTTTAACATTATAGCTTCACCAATCTTACGGACTTTTTTTTTAGCTAATTTCTCTATTATAATTTTTTTTTAAAAAGAGAAAATTTCTGTCTGGTGCAACTTACCAATAATTTTTTAAATTAATATGTAAATTGCAATATCAATGCGATTTAATCAAAGGAAGAAACTAATTTACAAAAAGTGCATCCGCATTAGCGTTGAGAGAATGGAAAACCCCACACTTATAAATATTATGTGGAAAATTAACCCAATATATACTATTTCTCTTCCTCGTCGATTGTGACACTGTAAAATACAAGTCTGGACTCTTCATACCACCCAGCCAATGATATATGTACCAATTTATTTATTCATTTGAGGTATTTAACTTGCACTTTCTGAATTTACAGATTATATCAACACGCGAGAATTTCTATGAACGAGAGCGAAAAGGCCTACTAATTTTGCCGGGAAATACCCCCCAGGCTTCTTTTGCACGCCACAATCTACATGGGATTAACGACTTTCCTTTCCCTGCGAAGTATGTTGTGCTGCGAATTGTTATCGCCCCAGTTGGGTTTGAACCCATGATCATTGGGTCCTGAGGTGAGTACTTTACCACCAAGACCACCAAGTTTGACGACGTGGGTATTAATCAAGTGAACGGTTGCAAACTAAAAAATAACACGCTTCCAAAAATCTGTGTATTCAAAAATGTATTGTTTGCTCACGATTTAATTTTAACAACTTGAATTATGGTCTTGTCTTTCACAAAATATGTAACAAAATAAATATAAGAATATGTTTTATGTGCTACATTAAATTAGTTCCCCCCCCTCCTCTTTTTCAAACAGTAAATAAAACCTCATTTGAGAGAGAGAGAGAGAGAGAGAGAGAGGGGCTGATAAAGCAGATTGTTACTCAAACAAGATGTACAATAAAACTTTAAAAAAACCAACAGGATAGTTAAAGAGTTTGAATTAAATCTACATATTTTACTAAATTGGGGTGTAAAAGTCTGATCGAATATTTATGTGGGTAGGAAATTATGTGAAAATGACCACTATTAAAATAAAGTAGAAAGAAAGAAAGAAAATAGACTTCGTCTTCCCCTTGAACTAAGAAAGTAGTAGGCCTAAGTCATAAAATTGAGTAGGATGTAAAACTGTAAATACGGTGCTTCACATAATATACATTTTATGGGGAAAATAAAATAGACCCCACGTGGTTTTTAAAACACAACGATAAAGTTAACCTTTCATTGGGTCCTTAGTGAGATTAATTTATTTTACTTTTAATTTAAAACCAAGTAAGAAGCATTTCATTTTAATATTATTGACTAATTTAGATTACAACTCTTAAGAAGTTGGATTCTACATAAAATGCTCTGATTGTATATAGTATTTCCTTAAAGAGACAGGTGTAACGTATCAACAAGACGTGTTAACGAGTATGAGATAGTTGTATCTATCTTTTCACACATACACATTTGGTTATATATTTGTTTATTTTGATGGCGCAGGAAGTTTCACTTTTAAAATAAGTAGGATACTTTATTAAAAATCATAACTACAAACATTTGTTTTAAAACTTTCAATATATTATTGGGGTTAAGGTGTATTTTATAAATCGTGTACGCTCAACAAAGTGGTCAAATATCTTCCAATAAAGTGTATGAACGGGAATCACAATGTAATACATGAATATGACAGAGTCCTCTTTCAATTACTCATTTAATATCAACAATATAAGCTCAACATATATCAATATATTTTTAAATTAATAGGCATCTAAGGTGAGAAAAGAGGACAAAAGCAAAGGCATTTCAAATGAAAATGAAAAACAAAGAAGCATTTATTTTTTTGTTAAAATAATATGTTTAGTTGTCTACAAACAATCATACCAACCCTTCTTGAACATATGTCATAAGCATCTTAAAATTTGAACAAGAACTTTTAGTTGCATCTAAAAAGTCTCTGATTAGAAGCGTTTATGACCATAATATATTAAAGAACTGTTAAAATTAGTACATGTAATCGATTAAACTAAAAGTATCTATTGGAGAAATATTTTTCTTATTTTGTACAACACATTTATTTTATATGGGATTGATTGAAACGTGTTTTTTTTATTTACAAGACCAAAAATTATAATAAAAGGGTGTTCGAAAACAAAGTGACTAGAAAAATATTTGACAAAAAAAAGGTATGGGGCTACTGGGGAGTGGAAGAGGTTACATAAGGATGAGTTGCATACCCACACAATATGCTGTTCGGATAATAAAGTCTCGTTGATTACGGTGGGCAGTACGTTCAGCATGTATGGCATAATCTTGAACCTGGTTCAGGTTTCTGACTGGCAAACTTAATGGAAAGAGACCACTGGGAAGACCTGGGCACATACGGGAAGATAACATTAGAATGAACCTGAAAGAGATAGTGTTTATCAAGGTGGACTTTACAGAACTAGTTCAAGATAGATATGGGGTTTAATGAGGTGGACTGATCATAAATAACCCAAGAGAGGATTTAATGTGGTTGACTGAATAGAACTAGCTCAAGAAAGGGATAGGATTTAACAAAGTTGATTAAATACAAATAGTTCAAGATATAGATAGGGCGTAATGAGGTGGACTGGATAGAACTAGTTCACGATAGGGATAGGGTGTAATGAGGTGGACTGGATAGAACTAGTTCACGATAGCGATAGGGTGTAATGAGGTGGACTGGATAGAACTAGTTCACGATAGGGATAGGGTGTAATGAGGTGGACTGGATAGAACTAGCTTATTATAGGGATAGGGTGTGATGAGGCAGACTGATAGAACTAGTTCATGATAGGAATAGGGTGTAATGAGGTGGACTGGATAGGGTTTAACGAAGTGGATTGAATAGAAATAGTTCAAGATAAAGATAGGGTGTAATGAGGTGGACCGATACAACTATTTCAAAATAGGGATATGGTTTAATGAGGGAAAGTGAATATAGCTATCTCAAGATAAGGATAGGGTGTAATGAGGGGAGGAATATTTTGTGAGAAACTTTTTGAAAATCAGTTATCAGTAAACTCCATTAATTAGTTTACCTCAGAAAAATAAATATAGCCTTAAAAATCATTAGATTCAAATTTAAATTTGAAACCATATATCAATCTTGTAGAATTTTCAAATTTTTGAAAATCAGTAAACTACCATTAATATAAGGGCTATAATCAACATTAAAAAACTCACTGATGTATGACCATATCGCAACTAGTAGGCTATCAAGATATATTATAATCTAAAGGAAGACATTTTTTACGATAATTTTTTTTCTTCTTAATGATAAAGAAAAAAGAGTTAACTTGAATGGGTTTTTATAAGTTCTGCCGCTTTATCGATCACTTTACAATCCATACACTTCAAATTTATCAACGTAGAATACTGTGAATATCATTAACGTCAGTTTTTGTGTGCTTATTTTAAAAATAAAGTTGTTCCCTCGCTATCCAAACTCTTAATCTTACCATCCTTCCAGTTAAACCGAGCATTAAGTATCCATTTGTTGATGAAATGCTTCAGGAGCGATCCAAAACAAAATACCGTCGTAATTAAAACAAAACAATATATAATAATCCTCAACTATATGATCTTATCCTTTTACTTAAGAACATGGAAGCTTACAAAATTCGTAAAAAGCTATATAGTATTTTTATGCCAACCCGTACAATTAAAGTTAATTGTTGTTATTATTATTATTATTATTATTATTATTATTATTATTATTATTATTATTATTATTAGCACCGCGTCTTACTACCCGTTCGGGTTATACGCACTTACGCTAATGTGTAATGGTAGGGTGATTGTGAGATGAAATGAAGGACCTACAGTTTAACGTGGGATCCGAACCACGGTGGAGGCCTGACATTCCCCACATTCACAAGATGTCTTGTCAGAGAAAGTTAATTGTTCGTGGCCGAGAGCGGTGAGGAGTTGACAATTTGGTTCGAGACCCAGCTGGGGTAGATTTTACTCTTTTACTCTGAGTGCCGAGTAGGTGAGATTTTATGGGTTATTTATTCTCCTTTATTACTTTCTTTGCATTCATCGCTATAATACGATTGTAATAGGAATAATCCCAAATACTATGTTTTAAATTAGTATTTCAGTAGGAGGAATATTTGAGAAAGTACAAACCCCCTTTTTGTTTGCTGGCAACATAGATAACATCTTGCTATAATAATTGTGTATTATTTTATGGGTATTTATAATATCTATCAGGAGTGACAGCTGCCAATCACATGACTTGACGTATGAATACGTGAATGAATGTAATATAGCCCTCTTCAGTGTCCAAACAGTCTGAGGCATCACTCTCGTATTAGACTGACCTGCTGAATCAGTGGTGTAGTAAATTTATCCCAGTCGGGTCTAATGAGGGTGGTTTCTTTTTATAAAGGGTTTACCATTCTCCTACCACGAAAATATGGGTAAATTACCTCTAAAGCTACTTCCTACTCCATCCCTACCACATTAGAGTAACTACAGTAGCCCCATGGTTTCTTTGGTGTTGACTGACAGCTTTGAAAAGTTACCAGATCAAATTATGTATCCCTACGCCGAACCATATGATCTGCAAATACAAGTGTTTAGCAGCTGTCACTTCTGACAGTCAAAATTTAGGTATACACCTAAATGTTGACTGCCAGAAGTCAGCTGTGAGCTGTCAGTCAGCACCAAAGAAGCCATGGGGCTACTGTATCATGTATGCGTATAATCTGAAAAGAGCGTAAAACACGATGATTTTTTTAAAAATATTTGGTAGTTCTTCTGCATATCAGATAAAGTTCTTCCAATGAAAATAGTACTGTACCTTGTTGTAGGCTTTACAAAATATTGTTCAGCGACAAAATAATGCTACAAACTTGACTCTGTGTTAATCTTGGTAAAGTCTAGGAAACGTTACATAATAAATCTTCATCAGGTTCGCTTATAAATGACTCGAAATAAGCCTTATTATGATGATTGCTTTCTCTTTGAGAAGCTTGCAACAAAACCAGTCAAAGTACCTATTTAAAATTCCAAACATTCTTTATCGATATACTCAAATTACCATTTTTGTTTCTAGGGTTTAGGGTGCGGGGTCAAGGGGAAGGTGGGTGGAACTTAAATTACGAAAGGACACGTATATTTTATTCGATGTTCCTATCAGACGTAAACTATTCTAAAAACCTTAGCTTGTTTATTTATTTTATAAATACGTCGTGTATTACTACCCATCCAGTATTTTTGCATATCCACACTAATGGCTTTAGAGTTGAAGGTAGTATCTTAGAATGAATACAACCAAATTCCAGTGGATGGAAAGTGGGTAACCACTTGGGGTAAGTGGGGTGGACACACACTACTTTATACCTAGCTGCGATTCAGTGGCGGCTCGTAGCTAAAATTAGTGGGGGTGCTGCTTCAGAAAATGTTTAGCCTTTGTTTTAAAATTGTGTAAAAGGAGAAAAACATGTATGTAAAGAAAATTTATTCAGGAACACAATTTTTTTTTTANTTTTTACTTACTTTAACTTAAATTGTTACAGTTCAGGCTTGATCTATTCATTTAAAAATGAAATCCATTCTTATTGTTTTTATTTGCGCAAAAAGTTCAATAATTTTCTCCTTGATCTCTGGATGACAATTGAGGAAATTTTTCCCCGTTGAAAGTACTGCAAGCGCATTTAGTCTTTCTGTTAAATAAAATAACCGAAAAAAACGAATCAAATAGAATAGCTAGAAGTAGAAAAATAATTTAACTCTACACTCTTATACACTTTATCACATTCAAAAATATGGTACACGGTTTTTAAACACAACACACGCCGAGTTAAAAAAACACTTCCTTCCACCATCACGCCAGAGCCGGCACTGCGAGAGCAACAGTGCTATCTCTACCTGGCAGTTCCGCCTTCCTCCCTACTCCCTCCTATGTGCGCATGCAGGTCCATATAACGTAGGTCCATATAACTTAGTGATACATACAGCTTCCATTTTGAAAGAGATAAACAAATTTAAAAACCATATCTATACGTAGTTTGGCCTAGGTTCAAAGAATATACCCAAAAAATCTCGTTTAAACTAGCCCAAGCCTTGATATACTCCATTCACGGTAGGAATTACTCTCTGAAAGGTCTTTTTTCCTACCAATATCCTTCTATATAATAGATTTATGGTGGGGAAAAAGGCCTGTCAGAAAACAATTCGTACGGTGAACGGACTTTAGTTATGACAAGGGATAGGATTTTTATGATTTTGCATATTTTTTTTGGCAAACATAGAATGTTGTTCAAGTGGGTTTCATAAGAAACTAAGACGATTGGAGTAGCTTTATCTGGAATAATTTAGAATATTTCCGTGTTTTCACGCGATATGGCATATTTTTAAGTAGGGTTAAGGCATTTTTTTGAGTAATTATTTTGCGTATTATGGTATTTTCAATAAAAATGATATTTTTGTATAATTTTCCCTGATACCATAAGCAAGAATGAGGTAAAAAGGTGTGTGTGTGTGTGGGAGGGGGGGTATTGATTGTGTTTAGAAACTCTATACACGCATTATAACAAACGGTGGCGCCATCAAGGCAGTAAATTTACTTCCACCTTTCACCTATTTTCTTTCATACGGCATATTTTTTGTTAAAATATTTTTAGTTTGCCACATAAGCTATAAAAGAAGTAGGTGGTTGGGTTTTCTTGGTTATTTTTTGTTTTGTTTTTATAGGTAAAGTTAGTAAAATTGTTAGATAAATCAAGAATTTTTGTTAACAAAGAAACAATCAAACAATTAAATTATATTTTTTAGATTATGTTAGTTTTATATCATTAATTAATTATGCAAGAAAATAAAAAACTCAATGTAAATTTTAATAGTATTTTTTTACGTTTTAAAGAACATATTTTTGTTTTTTGCTCATAAATCAATTTTTTATAAAGCATTTTCTAGCAATTTTTAGGGAAAAATAGTACTATCCTTAGTTATGACGTTACAGATATCAGGACAAACAGATGAATAGAACCAAGTTAAGATCGTGAAATAAAGTTTAATATAAAACAAAAATCGTATATCGGAACGAGCCTTTTTCTATTATAAAAATAATATGAAAAAAAATTGAGCAAAGAAAGAAACTTCTGCAGTTGTAATTAACAACCAACTTTCATAATTACGTACGAATAGAAACTCCAGTCTTATAACAAGTTTGTGTAGAGGAAATTAGAAGAAAACCTTGAAAAATGAATTAATTAAAAAAGTTATATATTTATTGCCGTAATTATTATCTAATACTCCAGATTCGATTTCACTTTAATTGGCTACTTCTTATTTTGTACTAGGATGAGTAATTTTTATTTTTCACGATGTGGTATTGTAAATTATTGTAATTTTAATTTTTGATGTATATTTAAAGTGGTGTTAATCATGGATTTCACATAATCGAATCCTGTGGGATGAGTCACACACATTATAAATGTGTACTATCATCGTGTTTTAATTGCTTCCAATATAACGTTTGCTTCGTTATTTGTTTGTGAAAAAAAAAGGATTTCTCGTCTAATTGGTGTGATTAAAATAGCTTGGTAACTGCTCGGACACGAACTGTTGTCTGGTAAAGCTACTGTAAAGTATCCCCATAAATTCTTTGGTTCTGACTGACACCTCACAGCTGACAGCTGACGGCTGACGGCTTTGAAAAGTTACCAGACTAAATTATGTATCCCTACGCCGAACCATATGATCTGCAAAAACATGTGTTTAGCAGCTGTCACTTCTGACAGTCAAAATTTAGGTATATACCTAAATGTTGACTGTCAGAAGTCAGCTGTCGGCTGTCAGTCAGCACCAAAGAAGCCACGGGGATACTGCACCAATGGTTAGTACACGGAGGCTGCGTATTGCCAAAAAAAACTACGTATGCGCATGCGCGAACAAAATTGTACGAGAATACCAGTTTGTAAGTTTATATATTCTATACAAACAAAATAAGAGACGGTTTCTTAGATTTCGCTTTCGTTGTCCTGTCTCTCTGTATTAGTGTAATGAAGTGGTGGGCTGTTTGTAGGTTGTTACTGAGGATAATCAATAAAAGACGGGACTGTACTTTTAAACGGTTCTCTCCCGTTCATTATCAGAAGGATATAGGATTTTTAGGCACCAAATATATTTAAAAGTGGCAGACAAATGGGAACTTAAAAATATGGTATCCAGGCAACAAAATAGACACTAAAAATATGATATTTAGGCAATAATATAGGCACTTAAGGAAAGAAATGGCACACAAGAGGCAATGTAAGGGTAATGTTGATACCTATTATTTTATTGCCCACAGTCAATTCACATTTCTGTATTTTTTACAACCATGTCTAACTTCTTGTTAGTGTTATAGGTCTACGCATATGATGTTAATGTTTAAATATTGGAGTTTAGAAAGGTGTAATTTAGAGAATGTGTATTTGTATTTTTCATGTAGGGAGAGTGAAAAAACATTTGGTAAAAACACCTAAGGTACATATCACAAGGTACTTTTTTAGATTCTCAGAAGAAGAATGGGTTATATTTTCAACGATAATTCTTTTACAATTTGAAAATCTGATGTCAAAGGATAAAATTTTAAACTTGGTGTTTCCGAAGAAGTTGAACTTTTCTGCTGCACCAGCATGTGGTTTCCTCCCCGAGATGTCTGCCACTGCTCCCATTGTCTTCCCAAGATGTCTGCCACTTCTCCCATTGTCCTCCCCCCAATTTACGGCCATTTGAAGCTAATTAACAAGTATTGATTTTTAAACCTACTCCAAAAATGTATACCCCAACTTACAATTTCCAAGAAAATTGACTTTCTCTTTCAGCAGAAGATCCACACAGTTCGAAAAAAAAAATAAGGTCAAAATATAAATAGGCATAAACTGGCCAAAAACAAATGGAAAAGACAACTATAGGCACTTATAAATTAACATATTGTACTCGTAAAAGTACGAAATGTATTCTCAAATGCCTATGTTTTACGATCAAAGAAAATAAAAGGCAAATAGACAAAATCCTGTTATTAATTATCAGACATTTCATTTGAAGTGGTAGTGTAGGGAACGCGTGTTACGGTCAGTGTTTTTGCATTTTTTATATAAAAACTTTTCCTTTTGTCAAAGTAAACACATTTTTTCTTATATAAACATTGTTTGGTTTTATTCACGAGGTGATATCAACAGTTGTTGAATATCTGTCATAAGCATAGCGGAATGAGATTAGAAACTTTTTAAATAAAAATAAAAAGTTGTCATTAAATTCCAGAACACCTTGACATATATTCAATAACTGTTGATAACACCACGTGAAGAAAATTAAACTCTACATTTCTACTAGAGCAATTTTTTGTTTGTTTTGTTCAATAGAAAGTTTTGCTATAAAAACCGCAAAAATACTGGCCTTTACTCGTATTCAATAAACTCCCATCTTAAATGCCATGACACCTAAAATTAATGGTATTGTGCACCACACAGATTTTCTCCTCCTTTTATCTCAAAATATAAATTTACTAAAAATTCGTGAGTTTTGTGAAACGAGATAATAAGTCTACACATTGTTTTAGAATCATTACACTAAGGATCATGAATGAAATAATATACAGTGTTATTTTATGGAATTAGGAACTAGGAACACTTTAGAGAAAAAATGATAAAAAATAAATACCAAAAAAGCATAAGAATCATATTAATTTCCAAAAACCTGAAATAAAAAGTATATATATTTGATTATAGCTCAGTAAATATTTGTTTTATAAAAATACTAGATCCTCCCCCCCCCCCCC
>CABFVX010003702.1:0-11274 GCA_902151425.1 Timema shepardi | reverse complement strand
CCCCCCCCCCCCCCGGTGCATTATTATTTTCAACACATATATTGAAGAATCATCATAGACTCTACCATAAAATATGAGTGACTATCGACATTTTTATGAGGAATAAATTAACTTTTCAAAATAAAATATAGCCTATTACTCGCTGATAATGTAGCTTTATATTGGTGAAAGAATTTTTAAAATAGGTCCAGTAGTTTTTGAGTTTATCCATTACAAACAAAAAATCAAATCTTTCCTCTTTATAATATTAGTGTAGA
Organism: Timema shepardi; assembly: GCA_902151425.1. Lineage (NCBI taxonomy): Eukaryota > Metazoa > Arthropoda > Insecta > Phasmatodea > Timematidae > Timema > Timema shepardi. The sequence continues at coordinate 11,017 of CABFVX010003702.1, read as the reverse complement.
TATTTCAAATACAAAATGTGTACCTTTAAAAATACTACAACTTTTCAATGATATTTTGATATGATCATATTTTGTATCTCAAATAGCGGCGAAGAAATAATGATAGTTGGAAAACTTCCCTCATGTATGATAACCTCAAAGTCATTTTCATGAGAAAATGAGAATTTCCATCTTGTTTATAATAATAATAATAATAATAATAATAATCAATAGTGTCTAGATATAACATTTAATCAAAATCGTCAGATCGATTTTTTTAAATATCTTTTTGCCATTCAGTAAACTACCCTTAAATTTAGGGCCAGACATCTAATTCCAAAAAACACTTAGGGATAACTTATAACAACACCCCAGATACAAAGTTATATCCCGATATGTAAAATAGTTTCGGCTCTAGCCCGATGTACGGACAGACGGCATCGCGGAAATCGCTTTCAAGTTTCAGGAGGTCACGAAACGTCGACATTTATCAAAATACCGAACTCAGATTTTTTTGATGATCACAATACTTTATCTCTGAGATGTCAAAAGAACGGGGGTGGGGGGCAGGGGGGGCGAAATGTATACTTTGACCGATGGTCGCGTGGTTCTTTATGAACTTATAAAGTAGCAAAAGGTTATTTATGTTTAAAGTTTTGAGCATGGCATTTTACGTATTCTTGTTGTACTGACAATGTTTAGCTACATGAGCAAACAAGTCCTCACAACACTCACATAGACACGGAGATGAGTGTAAAAAAAAGTAAAAAAAAATCTGTCAGGTGTACTTGCGTCTGCCGGCTACCAACCGGTATGGGCACGCTCACGCTAGATGGAACAGTGGTCTAAGTCCATCTTCCAAATAAATATTTCAATAGCTCTGTTGTTACAGATGGCTAAGAAGAACCAACCGCAAGCCGACCAATAAATGAACAATGATGAGACCTGTTTCAGTGGCTGCATGGTCTAAGGCGCTACTCTCGCAGTAGAGTAGCCTACCAATGACGGAGAAACTGTGTTTTGAATCTCACTCAGGTGTACTGAGGGTAGTTTTTTTCTAAAATTGTTTTCAACTCTCCCTTCACGAAAACGTGTGTACACTTCCGATAAATATGACCTCCCTAATTTCTAAAAACCATTAACGTAATTAGTACATAAACATATAACCCGATCGGTGCTTAAAAAACAAAAACATCAATATAAGAATCGAGAGGAACGTATCAGTACTAGTGAAGGTAGAGGCTCCGATGTTCGTGGGTTCAAACCCAGCCGAGGTCGACTGATTTTTCTTGAGCGATTAAAAATCCGCAGCACAACTTCCTTCGTATTAAACAGTGCTTCCTCATTTTTAGTGGCCGTCACCTTTTAACCGAATGAAAGGAAATTAAACCAGCTAGGCAACAGTTTTTGCTATCTGTACCTGTTATCTCGGCCGGTGTCATTGAATATCTTAATTAAAGATGAACGTTCTTCAATATTCATTTTCTTAAAACACTCGCATATTTTACAGTTACAATCTTCATCAGTCTCGTAAGTACTATCTCTGAGTTTCTTCGTAGCATCTTTGATTCTTCCTACTCCTTTTCGTTTCTTTGTTGAACTTTCTGAGCCAGCCCGAATGTTTTCGTCACTGTACGAATCAGATATTGAAACAAATTTGTCTGATTAACACGAAATAATTACAACACTGGGTACAATATTACACACACAATATAATAACATTATTATTATTATTATTAGCACCACGTATTACTACCCGTTCGAGTTATATGCACTTAGGCTAATGTTTAATGGTAGGGCGATTGTGAGATGAAATGGAGGACCTACAGTTTAACGTGGAATCCGAACCACGGTGGAGGCCTGGCATTCCCCACATTCACAGGTTGTCTTGTCAGAGGTGAAGGAAGGGTTTGGTAATCAGATAAATCTGTGCCGGGACAATATAATAGCAATTTACAAGCACAAGAATACAAGACAACCAAAGTAAAGCCACATTTCACAATATTACAGCTGTTTCACAACCCCAATATATCGGAATATGAAGGAGTTAAATACTGGCGGCGGATTTTGATGGCTTTTCCCTGGTTCTAAAGTGACTGTGATGTTTCTTCCCCTATATCCACTTTTTTTTTCGCTTAATAGCTTTGAATGTGATGATTTATCCCCTGTTTGGATTTATTATGTTGAAAGAGCTGCTTGAGTATGATTTTTTGAATTTTTGAATGTTTTGAATCTTTTGGACTCTGATGGGTTTTTTTCCCCTGTGCCCTGAAAATGTGAAAAACTACCCAAGGTGCATAGTTTCACATTAATTGGGTAAATCCACATTAAGCGACGTCTCCGCTGGCGCCTCCATACAATTATATTTATAGAAACCACTAGGACTGCATCCATCTTGCACGAGCTCTTTGATCAAACTAGTGGACTCGATGACTCGACGACTCACTAGTGTGAAAGTCCTTGACTCTAGAGTCAGATTGGACTAGACTCCATGAGACTCGACTCGTGACTCGAGACTCGTTAGTGTGTAACCAGCCTAAGACGTCACTCTTGTGTTATAGAAGGTTGTTAGAGACTGGAAGGTCGGGGTTTGAATACTGATCGAGTTTATCGAGGGTGGTTAGTTCTAAATGGTGTCTCACTTTCCTTAGATGTAAATGAGGGCTTATTGATTACCTCTAAAATGCTTCCTTCCTCGTATCTACCCCATTAGAGTAATTATCATATCAGCTCTATCTATATATATATATATATATATATATATATATATATAACCTGACCATGCAATAAGACCAAGTGATAAAAAATATGTTTTTTAGTGCCGCGTCTGCGTAGCCATTTGGGTTATATGCTTGTGCACTAACTTCAATAATGGTTTTAGGTATTAGGAAGACTATATTTAGAGAAAGTGTACACGAACTTGCATGTAATGTGAGTGGAAAACAATTTTTGTGAAAAAATCCCCTCAGTACATCCGACCGAGATTCGAACCTTGATCTCCCTATCATAGGCAGTCTAGTATACAGTGAGATTATCGCGTTAGATCACGTGGTCACCAAAGCAGGTTAAAAAAAAAGTTTAGTCTAAAAAAAATTAACAAAATCTACCACTTCCTACAATTAACTGTATAGTTTCTCATTTATCGTTATTAATAAAGAATACGTGGTGACCTGGTGGTCTAGGGGTAAGATGTCAGACTACTATGCTGGCGTCCGGGGTTCAATCCTCGGTCGCGGCAAAGATTTATCTGATTACCAAACCCTTCCTTCACCTCTGACAAGAAGTGTATTAATCACAACTTGTGAATGTGGGGAATGCCAGGCCTCCACCGTGGTTCGGATTCCACGTTAAACTGTAGGTCCTTCATTTCATCTCACAATCACCCTACCATTTCACATTAGCGTAAGTGCGTATAACTCGAACGGGTAGTAAGACGTGGCGCTAATAATAATAATAATAATAAAGAATACATTTTTTTCTGTCACTGAGGCAACATGTGTTTCCAGTTTTCAAATAACGGTTTTCCTATGAAAATCAGACTGTAGCAATAAAGAAGGCGCTCTACTGTAAACGTGAACCGTAGTAAATATACTCTTCCGGTTGCGACTGTTTGGCAACAGTGTGCGTGAAGGTTGAGTGGTTGGTGTCTCCCTGTGTTTGTTAGCAACATGGGCTCTGTACGGCCCAGCACCTGGCTAACGTTACCTAGATAACTCTCTTCTTCCGTCAAGCTGGGTTTTCTACCGTGTAGCGCGTATCTGCACTGGCGATTCAAGGGGTCTAGGCGGTACTGTTTAGAGGAGGACTAATTAAACCCAATGGTGCATAGCAGTTGGGCAACGGGACCCTTTGTCCCAAAAGGTTCATAGCTTTAGTTGGGCTAGGGTCAATGGCCAGGAGAATTATCGTTGTTGTTGGGCTATGGTCACTGACCAGGAGGATTATCGTTATAGTTGGCCCACGGTAACTGACCAGGAGGATTATCGTCATAGCTTAGTTGGGCCACGATCACTAGCCAGGAGGAATATCGTCATAGCTTAGTTGGGCTACGATCACTGGCCGGGAGGATTATCGTCATAGTTGGTCCACGGTAACTGACCAGGAGGATTATCGTCATAGTTTAGTTGGGCCACGATCACTGGCCAGGAGGATTATCGTTATAGTTGGTCCACGGTAACTGACCAAGAGGATTATCGTCATAGCTTAGTTGGGCCACGATCACTAGCCAGGAGGATTATCGTCATAGCTTAGTTGGGCCACGATCACTAGCCAGGAGGATTTTCGTCATAGCTTAGTTGGGCCACGATCACTAGCCAGGAGGATTATCGTTTTAGTTTGGCCATGATCACTGACCAGGAAGATTATAGTCATAGCTTAGTTGGGCCACGATCACTAGCCAGGAGGATTATCGTTTTAGTTGGTCCATGATCACTGACCAGGAGGATTATCGTCATAGCTTATTTGGGCCACGATCACTGGCCAGGAGGATAATCGTTAACCTTTTAAACGCAGGTGAACTCGTGGTCCAACTGTAATACACCCGTACCCGCATATGTGTGTTGTGAGGGTGGAACATAATATAATAAAATATTAACCTTTTGACAGGATGAGATTCGAACTGTGGCCAGACCGACCCTCCTGGGATCAATGAACCATAGAATAGTGCCCACCATACAGGTCCTAAATACTTTAAAAACTTATTATATCTTAACACGACCTACAAGTGAACTTAATTTATGAACAAATATGACGCATAATCCACTGGTTGTCAATTTAATCGTGCTGTGAAAGGTGAAGTCCATACATGTGTGGTAGATGACTTAACTTTTCTACCTGACCCACTTCAGTGCTATACCCTGATTTTTGTTGGAAGAACAGTAGAGAAAATTCAAACATATTTTTTACAGCCAACATTGATAACATTTTACTATATTATTTGTGTTAATTTATAGGTATTTATAATATTTATCAAAAGACAGAACTGCAGATAACATGACTTGATGTATGAATATATTAAACTTATTTTAGTAACTTTAGTAACTAACGTGTAACCTACCAAAATCATACTATAGAATAGTGTGGTGTATGATAAAACTGGCCTGCTGATGACGTGGTGATATGGGTTCCAATCGTGGTTGGGTGTACTGTTTTTTTTCATATATTAGTTTTTACTCTCTTTTCACGCAAATGCTGGTGGATTATCTCTATATGAGGCTTCCTTCCTAATCTTTATCCCATTAAAGTAATTATCGCAATTGTGTATAACCTGAAAAGGTCGTAACATATAGTGTTAAAGAAACTTTTTTTTTACCTTGGTATGAATCGAATCAAGGACCTTCAACTTGGTAGTAAGATGCACATCATACTGGGCTATGGAGTGGTGTAGAAGGATATATTAGAATTTATTTACCTAGAAATGTGTGACGACGATATTATGTTAAATTCTTTTATGAATTGTTAATGGTATTTTATTATAATTATTTAAAATGGTATCTTGGATTATTGCCAATGTTTAACTAATAGGTATCCAAACCTGCAACCATGGTCACGCAGAATAAATGTAAATCTCGTCTAGGCCAATCTATCTTATCTAGGAGGTCAGGGTCCTATTCGCTGCTGGGCGTGCTGAGGGGTTTATCGTAAAGGGTTTTCCACTTTCCTTTCACGCAAATGCGTGTACACTTCCTTTAAGTCCAATCTTCCTAATACTTGACACACTGTAGTAATTAGTACATAGGCGTATAGCACAAAGAGGTAGTAAGACTAAGTGGTTAATTTTTTAAAAATATATAATCTCAAGGCGAATTGTGCATAGGAACATTTTGGAAAGAAATATATTTATTTTCTTAACAAAACTAATTCTAACTGTGTTTCAAATCAAAATTGTATTTTTTTTAAACTTTGTAACTATTTATCCTTTGAAAGTAGATCTAACTGATGAAATAAGCTGAATACAATTTTACAAAACTATTAACTGCAAGTTTTTAATTACTTTTTTTTATTTGACTTAATAACTTAATATATATGAAAGTGTAAATAATTCATTACGATTGACTGAAGAATTTCTAAAGTATTATATATTTACTATTACACATAAAAACTACATTTTTATATAACAACTCGTTTAATATTTATCTACATTTTATCTTATTGTGATAAGGTTTTAAATAGATTTCAAACGAATGGTGAATTGGATATGAAACATCAGATATTTTATTCTTGCCTTTAGTAGGCCGGGTTTTTAAAATAGTTTGACGCACATCTGATGGTGTTCATAGTTTTTAAAACTTCACTTCGTATAATACATTTTTGTGCGGATATAAATTATCACAGGTGACCTGGTGGTCTAGGGGTAAGGTGTCAGACTTCTGTGCTGGCGGCCGGGGTTCAATCCTCGGCCCCGGCACAGATTTATCTGATTACCAAACCCTTCCTTCACCTCTGACAATACATCTTGTGAATGTGGAGAGTGCCAGGCCTCCACCGTGGTTCGGATTCCACGTTAAACTGTAGGTCCTCCATTTCATCTCACAATCACCCTACCAGTACACATTAGCGTAAGTGCGTATAACCCGAGCGGGTAGTAAGACGTGGTGCTCATCATAATAGTAATAATAATAATCAAATAAACTTATATGTTTCACTAAGCTCACAGGTCCTAGAAAGTAAAGGGAGCTCTACTAGGAGCTAATTCCTATTCAATTTTACGTAATTAATGTATGCTTGTATCCCAAATGGGTACTAACACACGGAGGGAAAAGGGGGTAAAAATAAAAACTAAACTAGCCATTAATGTTGTTGACCCTGCAAGTATAAAAATGGAGGAATAATAAGATAAAATCAATTTTAATTTGATTTTAATAAACTCAAAAGTCATATTTGTAAATGATTTAGCCCGATCCAAATTCCCTGTCAAAGAGTAAAATTTGATATTGAAACTTTACGCGAGTACTTATAGAACAAAGGATTATATATATCCCATATTAAATATTTCGTGTCAAATTGAAATACGTTCCCCCTATCATAAAACGTATTCAGATTTCAAAGTTGATACGTAAATGTGTTACTGTTCATTTAAACGCATTTAAGTCCATTGTTTGTGAGTATTTAAAACGTAAGAGCTCAAGAGTATTATTTCTAAAACATAAATACGCATTTGCATTGTATAATAGCTTCCAAAATGCTCGTTGATAAATTGTTTTTCACTAGGGTAGAATAGAAAGCCAGCCAAACGAATGATTTCCAGGCAGTATTTATGTTTTGCGTTGCTATGGAGAGTAATAATTTCCTCAACCGCCTCGGTGGCGTAGCTGGCTAACGCGCTTGTCGTGTTGAGCTCGACTGCTGAGGACGAGGAGATCGAGGTTTGAATCTCGGTCGGGTGAACTGGGGGTGGTTTTTCCTAAATGGTTTTCCACTCTCCGTCCACGCAAATGCGGGTTCACTTCCTCTAATTCAACCTTCCCAATTCCTAATCCATTAGAGAAATTAGTACTTAAAGCGTATAAGCCGAACAGGTAGTAAGACGCGGGCCTAAATATTATTATTATTAATAGTTTCCTCACACTGTTATATATTTCATAAGTTAACCAACGACAGATAACAGCTTTGAAACGGTTTGTTGCCTTATTCAGTTCAGAGTAACTAAGTTTATCTACATACAAAAGATGGCACTTATCTTTAAGGCTGTTTATATCAAGTTAAAATACCCTCCCTGCTGGTATTATGCATCACGCTTACCATATAATGGATCACGGGGAGATCGGGGTTTGAACTCTGGAAGGGTGTACTTAAGAGTGGGTTTTCCTCAATGGTTTTCCACTACTACTACTACAGGTAGATTCAGGTACATTTCCTCTAAAATTCAGCCATACACATTCCTAGCAGATCGGGCGGTTCCGCATAACCCCGGGGTCAAAAATATTCATGATCACGATTCTATTTTATGAGTAAGTAAAAACAATAGAGTTATGTCCAGTGGAAATGTTTGACTATATTTTATTTATGTAAAATTATTATTACTATTATTAGCACCACGTCTTACTACCCGTTCGGGTTATACGCACTTACGCTAATGTGTAAGGGTAGGGTGATTGCGAGATGAAATGGAGGACCTACAGTTTAACGTGGAATCCGAACCACGGTGGAGACCTGGCATTCCCCACATTCACAAGATGTCTTGTCAGAGGTGAAGGAAGGATTAGGTAATCAGATAAATTTGTACCGGGACCGAGGATTGAACCCCGGCCACCATCACAGAAGTCTGACACCTTACCCCTAGACCACCAGGTCACCTGTGATAATTTATATCCGCACAAAAATGTATTATACGAAGTGAATATATATTATTACAGAAACACTCTAACAATGAGTTTATATGAAAAAGTATACAATGTTACAGAAACATTGAGAAAGGAGGAACACCTTTGTCCACCAACGAACTTCACAATCAATTTTCAAAGACCTTGATTAAAAATTTATATTTTTATAGCTTAGAAACTATTGGTTTGATAAAAATATATTTCAAATAAATCTTTTTTTAAAAATTTTAATAGTAGGCTATTATAACTTGACATTGATAATTCATTTCGTATGTGAAATAGTAGCGAATATATTATCAAAATAATTGTAAATTTCCACTTATGTAAGCTAACCATAATTTTAAGATTGGCTATCTAATTTTAAAAACGCTTTGGGGGAACCTGAAGAAATCTCTAAATACCAAATTCTAGCATGATAGATAAAAGCGTTTCAACCTTGGTATTTTTTTAATGTAAAATGCTCGTCTGAAGTCCCGATGTTCAAGGGTTTAAGCCCAGCTGGGGTCGATGTATTTTTCTTGAACAATAAAAATGCGTAGCTCAATTTACTTCGGAGGGGAAGTAAAGTCGTTAATCCCATATTGATTGTGGCATTAAAAGAACACGTGAAAATACCTTTTCCAGCATAATTGGTAGGTTTTTTCGTTCTCACTCATAGAAATTCTCGTGTGTTTATATAATCTATCGGTTTAGAAAGTACTTGCTAAACACATCAAATGAATTAAATTAAATGAATGGTAAAATTATTTTGGTTTTAAGTCTAGATTGAGACAGATGTACAGACATATACACAGACATACGACATCACTAAAACCACCTTTGGTTTTCAGGGGATCAAGAAACGTTGATTTTTTTCAAAATTTTGAGTCCTACTTTTATTCCTTTCTATGATCACATTAATAATTAATTCTTTCTCCGAGTGGTCCAGCAAAAGTAAAAATACAAAAAAAAACCCTAGAAATTATTGTTTAAAAAAAAACTAGTAAATTATTTTCTATTCATTTGTTTAAAATACTGACAACTGATCTTAAATAAGTTTTCTGGTTGAAGCGTAGGCTTGTATCAAATTTCCCGGTTAATCAGCCGTGAGAAGAGATCTTGAGTGACGTCACTCGTATCTGAAAGTTCAGATTACTCCAGGCCTAGCGCAAAGGTAGCTTGAAATTGGATCATAAAAAAAACGTAAAAAAAATGTAATAAAAGCAACGATTGCCGGTATTAAATGGCTCAACAATTCCATACAGTTTAGGTTTTCACAAGAAAAAATAATAATGAAAAAAAGAAGCTGAAAAATGAGTAACTTGCAATAGTGTACACTACTGTAATATCATCTTTAGAACAGTCTAGTGTACAAAAGTGATATTAATCCAACCTCCCGGCAAGTTATATACCTTAGCGTAGAGGGGGGAAAAAAAGAGAAAATATTCGACATAAGACTCTTGTAAAGTAAACATAGAATTTTACCCAAGTTACAACAAGTGCTTTGAAGTATTTTATTAGTTTTATTATTATTATTATTATTATCATTCTTGTTTTGAAAAAAATAGATATATCATAAAAGTTTCTTCATTCGGAAGTTGAACAGTCAAAGAAGTTTCTTGTCAACATTACAAACAAATAAAGGGGCTAGGGAGTATTGTCTTTTTATCCGTGACAAGTGTGATTTCAGGATCTTTCCATGGATAAGTGGAAATAGGATGGGACAGCTCACAATGCAAAGAATTATTATTTTTTGTAGCACCACGTTCGGGTTATACGCATTGCTACTAATTACTATATCATGTTAGAGGCGAGAAATGTTAAGATTAAGAAAAATGTGTACCCACATTTGCGTGAAATAAGAGTAGGAAACCACTTAGGAAATACCAACATCAGTATTCCCAAGCGGGTTTCATACCCCTATCTTATTGTTATTATTATTAGCAACATGTCTTACTACCCGGTCGGTTTATACGCACTTACTCTAATGTGTAATGGTAGGGTGATTGTGAGATGATATGGAGGACCTACAGTTTAACGTGGAATCCGAACCATGGTCGAGGCCTGCACTCCTCACATTCACAAGATGTCTTGTCGGAGGTGAAGGAGGGGTTTGCATACCCCTATCGCCCCATCATCAGTACTCCAGTCTATTGTGAGGGTGATACCCTAGACCATGTTGCCACCAAAGCAGGTCACAGTGCAAAATAGTCTCCACTGACTGTTTAGAACCTGCAAAAGTGAGTAACCAGACAAAGGTATTAGTCTCGTCTTGTTTAGTACCACAGTGACAGGATGTTTAGGGGGTTTAAATCCCACCGTTTGTCACGAGATTTTCTGTAAATTATCCCCCCTTCTCTCTCCCTCTCTCTCTCTCTCTGTCTCTCTCTCTCTCTCTCTAAGAGCATGCTTACATAACTGCTTATGTTCCCCAATATCTAACTTTATCATCTCAAACCATTTTGGTGTTAATATCATTCTTACCACCCCAGCGAGTGGTAAAATCATTGCGCGGAGTAAGGTGGAAATAAAAGTAAACACCCATTCACTTTATACAATCTAATTTTAATAGGAAGTACCGGGAGACCTGGTGGTCTAGGGGTAAGGTGTCAGACTTCTGTGCTGGTGGTCGGGGTTCAATCCCAGGTCCCCGCACAGATTTATCTGATTACCAAACCCTTCCTTCACCTCTGACAAGACATCTTGTGAATTTGGGGAATGCCAGGCCTCCACCGTGG
>CABFVX010003701.1:62427-79690 GCA_902151425.1 Timema shepardi | reverse complement strand
TGCGATGTTTCATAATCCCAGAAACTGTGCCAGAAATAGGCAATATTTTTGCGCTTTATTCAGCCCTTCCATCCCACCTTAAAGGACGCCGGCACTTCGCTCATGTTCCCACCGCCAGTCCAGACAGCTCTCCACCGGACAGAGAGTGGATGAGGGAAGAAGGAAAAAAGAAAAAAAAGGGGGAGAATACGAAAAAGGAGGGAGTCCTGTGAGCTGCGCATACAAAAGAAAGGGGTTAATGTTTGTGCAATAGAAATTATACACCAAATCAGTGGCCGAGGGCATGGATCTTTGAAAAGTTCCACTTTGATTAGTCTATGACCCTCTCGCTAATCTACGAGGGGGTTCATATAGTCATTTGCAGCAGGAGGCACTAATTTTCACTCTTGATCTCTTGACATTCATAAAACTCCACGTGTCTAACAATACACAAAATATATAGATTAACCAGTTATCTTAAGGCCATTTATTTGCAGCGCCCTGTTATAGCGTTCACATCGGCAGGTGTATCATAGTCACAAAGAAAGTTACATTCACACTCGGACCCGAGCTTGCCACGAGGGCGATAATATACTAACAAAAGATATATTTTAAAGCTGCTATATAAATTATTCACGCTCTTAACCTAAATTACCTACAAGACTAATAGCTAAACACTTAGTCATCCTTAGGGACTCTGGGACTCGATGGCTTGATATGACTGACGTGAGCACGTCTAGTAATTGTTTCGTTGGCTAATTGTTTGAGGAGGACCGTGACGGGGATCAAGAACTTCTCTATCCTCCATGGCCCACTCCACCTCGGGCACAGCTTGGCAGATTTCTTATCAACCGAGGAGCTCAAGGGGAATTCTCGGCAGAACACAAGCTCACCTATCTTAAATGGAACCGGGAGTCTACCTTTGTTAAACTGGTTAGCTACCCTTCTCTGAGCTCTCCTGAGGTGATCCAGTGCGTCCCTACATCTGTCCTCATGGGGAACCGCATCTTCCTCCACTAGCAATGGACCCCCGTCCCAAATGGCCAGAAGTGGGTGGATTAACTCTCTACCTAGAAATATCGATGCAGGCGAACACCCTATGGATTCGTGGAAGGCGGTGTTAAAACTAAATTAAGAAAATCAATTTCCTGATCCCATCGATTCTGGACCTGGCTATCAAAAATAGTAAGAGCTACTACCAGATGCCTATTAAAACGTTCTTCATGATTAGGCCCAGGGTGATAGGGGCTGGTGGTGACGTGTTTGATGCCCCAACCGAAGCACATATCTTTAAACGTGGCTGACCTGAAGCAGGGTCCATTATCGCTTACAATAATGCGGGGAGCTCCAAATGGGACCAAACACGCCTACACAGGCCGTTGACAGTGGTCGTCGCTTTCATATTACGCAGAGGGATAAGAATGGCAAATTTAGTAAAGGCGTCGACAAGAACGCACGTATTACCCAAGGTCGTCCGTGGTAATGGGCCCTACATAATCCACGAATACTTTATCCCAAGGGCGTTGGGCAACATCGGCCGAATGATACCCAACTTTGGAATTCTAGTGTACATTTTCAAGAGAGAATGATAAATGTATTGGGTGATTATAATATGTAGGTAACCATAAACGCTTAAATATTTACCTACCTCATTTTCATCATCACAAGTGATAATAGTGTCTACTCCACTTCTATTTACCACATCTTTATCATCCAAAATTTTTACATATACTTCTCCAATGCCAGCTCCTGTTCTTTTACTTTGTTGCATCTGAAAAGAACATGAAACAATATTGTTGTTTGTACAGTAGCCCCATGGCTTCTTTGGTGCTGACTGACAGCTCACAGCTGACTTCTGACAGTCAACATTTAGGTATATGCCTAAGTTTGACTGTCAAAAGTGACAGCTGCTTAACACATGTTTTTGCATATCATTCTGGTTCAGCGTAGGGATACATAATTTGGTGTGGTATCTTTTCTCAGCTGTCAGTCAGCACCAAAGAAGCCATGGGGCTACTGTAGTTATAATTATTTACATGTTCATTTTTACAGTTGTTTTTATAATTAGTTAAGTAATATTAAAGTTTGGTAAATTAAATCCTATACTAAAAATAATTATAATTACCTATACTACCTATACATTATTTACTTACTTTTTTCAACTCTCTTTTATAGGCACTTCTCATATTTTTATTTTCTTCACAGTTGCAATACTAGAATCTTTGTCTATCATTTTTAATTTATCCAGTAGGATCTGGAGGGCTTGGTTTCTCGCATCTCGATTACTATATTATTATTATTATTATTATTATTATTATTATTATTATTATTATTATTATTATTATTATTAGCACCGCGTCTTACTACCNTAATGTTAGGGTGATTGTGAGATGAAATGAAAGACCTACAGTTTAACGTGGAATCCGAACCACGGTGGAGGCCTGGCATTCCCCACATTCACGATTACTATACAATTTACACGAGCTATTCCATAGGCACGTAATATCTTTATAGAGTTCTAAAAATTCGATAAGACTTCACGCTTGGTTGTTACATCCGCCATTACATCTTTGCATACACACTACTACTCGCGCCCGTGTTTGTAGTACAAATGACCCACTGAATCACCCGACAACGCTACAGACGACACGATTTGGTCGGACAGTCGTGCGGTTGGATGCGCCGGCCATCCAACATCACCCGACATGAAAGAGGAAATTTTTTTGTCAGCCGACAAACCTACACATAACCCGATATTGCACCTGATCTGACCAAATCGTATCGTTTGTAGGGCCCTTAAAGTTTGACTTTGTTGTGAATGATTACAAATTATGTCCTGTTCAGATTTAGGAGGCTGATAATTTGATCAAGGCATATCATTTAATATTGCCACAAATTGAGAGCTGCCAATAAGTGCACTTATCTTGGTGCTATATATTTTTAAGAGTGTATCTTCAATTAGTTATTCATATCAAGGATGTTCGATTTTACAAGTATATTAAATTAGACCAGTTTAAGAAAAATAAATAAAGATAGTTAATAAGGTCAATTTAGGATTTATTGTATCATGTGTTTTGAGCCGCCATTTATGGGCGAGAGTAGATTTTTTGCGAATATTATGTGTTAAGCTATCTGATGTTGTGACTGGTGCAAGGCAGTCCAGGAAACTTGCCGCTTTCGAGCTTACTTGTACACTACATCTCTCATATTGTCCAAATTGGTTTTGGTTATGACTATTCATATGGTTTATAAACCTTTGTATGCCTATTAAATTAGGTCCTTCCTTTCTTTGGAATGTTAATTTCAAATAAATTTTGACCTTGGTGTGAACGTGATGTCACCCAATGCTCTGAGCTGTCTCACTTGGCTCATCAAGTTGTATATGTTATTTCAATAAAAAAACTCTCTTGACTATTATTATTATTATTATTAGCACCGCGTCTTACTACCCGGTCGGGTTATACGCACTTACGCTAATGTGTAATGGTGGGGTGATTGTGAGATGAAATGAAGGACCTACAGTTTAACGTGGAATCCGAACCACGATGGAGACCTGGCATTCCTCACATTCACAAGCTGTCTTGTCAGAGGTGAAGAATGGGTTTGGTAATCAGATAAATCTTTGCCGGGACCGAGGCTCTTGACTATTATTTCTGAGTGGGGATAGGGGGGCTTCAAGAGGAATTATAAAAATATAGTGTAATACTGGAAAATACAAATAGTAACTAAATGTTAATATTATTTTTTTACTAGCCATTCATTGTAACATTCATGCATTCAGTTAAGTGTTAAATTACTAGTCTGGGACCTGGTTGAACAGTTCAACCAATAATTGAAGCGTCGGCTCGAACTACGTTGTAAGTTAAATTTTATAAATTTGTTGAAAACTAAGTAAATTATATAATGCTAACAAATCACCATTTAATATGGATCTTATAATAATAAAACAATTTACCCAATTAGTTATATTACCCTGTATTGTTAAAACTATTTATGCTTGTTGTATGTACTGATGAGAGATATTTTAATAAATATTCCATGAAACAATGTTGTAACTTCAACTACATACAACATTGTTACTTCTAACACATCAATGGTAGACAATACACAAACAATACTAGCGATTTTCAATAATAGCTTGTTATATATTTTGTAATAAATAAAAACTTTGTAAATTTCTTGATTTAACTTTATTGAGAAGAATAAAACTAGCCTTAGTCACTGAAATTAAAAGTATTTTTTAGTTCTTTTACTACTATTTACTCTACTAGAAGTGTATATTTAAAGGAACATTTTTTTTTTTGTGTTCATAACTACAAAACAAATACAAATATTTAGAAATAATCTAACGGTGTTTTGAAATATATCTTTAATAACATTTAAAGTACCTATGAATATATTATTCTTACTAATCATGTAATACTCGTACAATAGAGGAAACACATTTTTAATCTATTTCTGGTAATCTTCATAAAAACTTTTAAACGAAAGTGATAGAAATTGACACCTATCTAGAAGATATTTCTTTTTAGCTTTTTTCACAGGAAGGGGACATAGGTACACTGACGGCATATTTTCTAAGTCATGAAGTGTTGGTACACTATTTTTACCTCCTCTTCCATTACTACTTTTGATGAGCACTGCATCCAAGGTTGAAGTACAGTGTGCGATTCCCTCACTCTGATGGATGTAGGATCATCTGAAATAGTTTGAAGCCATAGAACATCGGTTATTTTCAATCCTGTGTCTTTTTTAAAACTTTTTTGATTGGGAGATAAATCTTTGAAGACTTTTTAATCCATTACTATTACAGTAAAAGGATGATTAGGTCTTGCTTTCACAATAACTTCTACCCAATCAAATGGCACATTTACAATGGAAATTTGTTGTTCTTTTCTATTGTATATATGTGAAAAGTCTCTTTTCACAAGGCAGAAAGCTGTGACTTGTTGAAAAATTTCTGGTTAATTTGCGTAAAATGTTTTGATAAAGTTAATAACTGGGACATTGCAATCATTTTCCAGTTATTATTTTGTCCCACACATCTATTGGACCAGACAAGCTTTCTTTCTTTCCCTTCCTCCAAAGGATAAAAATATTCTTTGACATACAGTTAAGCTATTTCTGTAGAGCCTCTATGACCAAGTGTTTCATGCCATAGCATCATAGTAGAATTGCTAGAGCCAGCCTCATGTACACAATAGTTATAAGAAGAATATTGCCTTTGATAAAATACACTTGAGAGTTTCACATTAGAACAGAATAACACTGGCTGTAAGTTTGTACACAAACAACTAGCTGAGGATTTTCCTTTGCAGCTACTGTATCATCTTTCAAAGCATTGTGTTGGAATTTACTTTCCATTAGGAACTTTTCTCTATCAATATCAGTCTCTGTAGAACATAATTTAATGTGCAACTTGTCACATGTCATACATGTATCTGAGCGAGGGAGGCAAAATCTAAATTTAAACTCGCTGTAGAGAATATCAGTGGATGTATGTTGTGAAATTTGAATGTTGGGATAGCTTTCCTTAAAAAGTTCATACATCTGTGTAAGGTTTAGATCTGCAGAAAGAGAATCTTTAGAGAGGTTTTAAATTTGCAATAATGGCTTTCCTGACATGGGAATGATTGTATGCGACTCCTTATGTTGTATTTTGTTTCATCTGATACTCAAAGTGGTCTATTTAAGTGTGTACTTCACCGATCAGTCAAATCATCATTATTCTTAAACTTTTCAATTACAATTTGGATTCTTCTTTGGGTCAACTTGAATGTATAACATACTGTTTTTTGGCAAACTCTCACATTACCATTTGCAGTTTTAAGAGAGTAGATATCTATGCATTGAAGTCGAGATACCACTTCATTTTTAATGCACCTTCTCTTTGGTTCTTGTAATTCAATACCATGGTTAGCTAGAATATCTGTCTGAGCATTGTAATTGAAAGCATGAAAATGTTTATACATTTGGGTCATTTGATTACCTGTTATAGTATGTGCGAAGCAATATTTTATGCATCTGCAAACTGGACCATAAAATGCAACAAAAAGTAAGTCCTACTTTAATAGGGGCCCAAGTGCAATATTTTTAAATATATTTGGGTCCAACCAAAATATGAAAAAATATATAGTTAAGAGAGATACAAAACTTGTTTTTATTAGTGTATATTTGCCATCCTCTTAACAATAATGTAGTTTCACTTCATCTGAACTATTCTCCTCACCACCACTCTTTAGATTAGACTAATTTGACCAAGCTAAAATTAATAATTAAAATATATAACAAGATATTTATAATTTATTAATCATACTCATAACATGAAATATCATGGATGTAGGCCTACTGACCAGAATTCACTCAACAATGAACTGTAACATAAAACAAAAAACTTAATAGTAAAGAGTAATAACACCTATAAATTACACTATTGTGAAATAATGTTTTACCTAAATATGTAATCTGTATTATATATTGGAGAGTATTACATGTAGTACACATTGTTTTATCCACCTCATTTGGAGCATATAATGCAGCTTTCAAGACATTTATGAAGCTGGTATATTCTTTACCCTGATCCCTCAACCTTTTTCGTACATTCAATTTCCAACTTCTAACATTCCTTTTTTTTCCACAAAGATTTTCACTTTTTTCTGAAGGTGTTAACAAGATCTTACTAACATCTACCAACTTGATGCCACTTACAACATTAATCCAAATACAACATGGAGAAAGTTTGGACTAAACAACATACAATGTTGTTCTGTGGATAACTCACTTTTCATAAAAATGTAACTTACGTTGTTTGAGCAGACACTTCAATTATTAATGCTGAGCAACCAATAAGCAGTATTAAAGCTCTAAGCCAAATTTCACTTGAAAATATTTGTTTTTACAGATTTGAGTCTCGAATATCCATAATGATTTGAGGGATTTGAGGACCCATCCTAATCAATACCTATAAAATATATTTTTACATCCATTACTGTGGCCTGGGTCAGGCTTTTTTCTATTCAAGCCACTTCATATGCCTTATAATGTAACTTAAGATTAAGACAGGAACAACAGTCCCTGGCCATTAACTAATTCATCACTTTGAAAGGGTAAACTCACATTTCCGCCACGATAAATTTTTTGGCCATGCTGGAAATCGAACCCAGGACTCTTAGCTCAGTTAACAGACATGCTAGCGACTGAGCTAAGGTGCTGGACTATAAAATAATGATATAAGATATTATTAATGTTGATCACAAACCTTTATTTTATTTTATTAAAGTTGCTCCAAATGTCCATTTGTAAGAACATCAAGAAATATGGGATCTTTAAATACTTGAATCCTTAATATTCATGAAAATACAAGATTTGAAATTTTAAAAACAACAAAACAATGATTCAAATTTTGAATAAAGAGCTGCTTAAATCTCTTATATTGACAGCTAGTGGTTTAGCCAAAAATTATTAATGGACAAAGCTGACAGCCAGACCCCAAACGATTAATTCACCCCTTAAAACTGAATATTTATGAATTATAATAATATAATATTTACATTTAGTTACTATTTATATTTTCTACATTAATATGAAAATATATCTCAAGTTTATTATGTTTTATAGATTTGAAAAATGCGGACTGGAGACACAGGGCTGAGGGAGAAGTTTGGAAAGATCGACAGGAATGGAAGAGAATGTGCCAGACGGCCCACAGAGACGGAAACGTTGGATGATGATAATAATGAGAATTTGAGGTGTGTTAAGTCATCTAGCATTTTTATATGTGGTACTTTTAATTGGCAGACTAACACAAATTGAAACAAGTATAGTACAAAATAATAAAACTTTGTTTATTGGCCATAAGTTTTCAAGTAACAACACAAAATAATAGGAGGTGCAAACTTTTAAATGAGTTGTATACAGTTTCTTTAACAATTTTATAACAATTACATAATTTGAAGTAACCAGATTGAGTGATGAGATATCTGATTAGCACTGGCAGTCCAATGGAAAATGCACTTGAAATGGAAACAAGTTCAAAAGAGCTTGATAGTGAGCACTGAAACACTTTGTTTACCGGTTTGCTTTCACACACGATCCAAGTTTGACAAAACCTGCAATAGAACTAAAGTTTATCTTAGAAGTTGACCTTGGCTATGTTGAACACCACCTGGATGATCATGAAAACACTCTTCAGAGCAATAAGTGAGGTGGTTAATTGTTTAATGCACAAGAACTGAACGTTACTTTAATTCAAGTCAAGAATATGTCCTTATATTGTTCTTTGAAATAAAAACTGTAGTCCAGATAAATATAACACACATCATATCAAGCTCATCAAAGCTGCCACCTCCCCATTTACATTCTTTCTCCTAGTTAACTGTGACAGTCATCAGAGAGAGCTCTTGCCATGACAATAGCAATGGTACAATTACTATCATACAAAGGAGAAATCAAATTTGCAAAATAGTTTGTTTTATAGATTTGTCCATTCCCTAAAAATATATGCATCCACGAAAATTAAATTAAACTATTGAACGTTTTTGATAATAATAATAATAATAATAATAATAATAATACTATTGTGATAAAAATTTGATTAACTTAGGGCTGGACAAGAATGATATTTTTACTGCTGGACAGGAAACAAGTAAAAGTATTGAGATTGGGAAAGGAATGGGAAATTAAAAAAATGACGCTTTAGGATAATTTTAGAATCAAAATATACATTGCTTTTTATACTAATATGGTAGGATTTGTAAAAGCTATAACATTAATAATAATAATAATAATAATAATGCAGCAATGTAAAGTGTGTTCTTCTTTTCATTGTAAAAGCCATATTGTGTTTGTCCCTTTTATATGTTTCTATCCACCTTTCCTGTACCTTTTTCCAAATATAATGCAATTGCCTCATTAAGTGTAAAGAGTTTTTCCTTATTGAGATAAATGTAATATAAATAATAAAAAATACAATAAGACATAGTAAAACATAATAGGAGTGAATGGGATCCCAAACCCTTGGGCAGATGTCCGGGATATCCGGTCCCTGAGAGCCAGGTGGGAAATAAATCTTTATTGTTCAAGCAGGTACTACTGGCTCAATCTCTATTAGAGACGGTTATCTTCTTTGTTCTGTAGCAAACTTGGAGGGGGATATTTTACTGCCTGTGATGAGACAAACAAGTTGGAAAGCTTGTGAGTCAACTTGCTCTGTCTATCAACTGTTATTTGTTAGGCTAAGCAAGCCTGAAAGATTTAGTGTGATATGCAAGAAAATATAGTGAATGCTTAGTGGACAGATAGTGTGGTCCCAAGTGAGTGTAATATAGCTCTGTCCTTCTCTAAGAGATGTATGCAAAAACTTGACAAAGTGGATGCTTTGTGAACACTAGTGTGGGTTAGCTTGCATCATCATAGGTTAAAAGGGGGAGCGATAGTATGCTCAATTGGAACCACACTATCCCTTTTAACCTATGATGATGCAAGCAAACCCACACTAGTGTTCACAAAGCATCCACTTTGTCAAGTTTTTGCATACATCCCTTAGAGAAGGACAGAGCTATATTACACTCTACCATCTTTTGGGACAAAGAAATGTGGGGAGTAAAATAGCTTGCCAAGGTCAACTATTTTTGAGCATCAGCCTGTCTCTTGTTAGCAACCAAAAAGTAGAGATTACAGGGGTGTTAATCAAAGAACTTTTAAGGGGTGTAAATTCTAGAGAACCTTAAAGGTGCTTTAAACAGATAATTTAAAGCGTAATAAAGCTAGGGAACATTTAAGGGGTTTAAAACCTAGATTATCTTTAAGTAGTTTTAGACCTAAGACATTTAAGGTGTTCCAAACCTAGATAGCCTTTAAGAGGTGTTAATATAAAGACTATTTTAAGATTTTAGAGGATACTTAAGAAGGGTAAAAAATATTTCTATTTTGCTTTGCACTCTTACAATAGGCAGTTAAATATAAAATACCATTTCCAAAAGGGATTAACTAATAAAAATAATGTATTAACTTAAGTTATTCAATTTGTATTATTCATTATTTGTTCAAAATTTTGCTATTTGTTTCAATAAAAATACTATTCACACACCTCTATTCATGGATATAAAAATAAATGTCATTCCTGTCCATCCCTAAAACATAATAATATAGAAAGGCATGTATGAATAGCACTTTTTATTGAATCAAATCAGAAATTTTTGAACAAATAATACAACTAATAGAATAATTTTATATTAAAGGAAATTGATAAAACTAAAGAAAAAGGAAAAATAAACTACTATGAGTAAATTTGATGAAGAAAGCCCACCTAGGGAAAGAGGAAAAATATGGGAAGAATCCAATGCACAAAGGGGACATCTTTCTTTCTTATGTCTTCTATAGTAGAAGTAGTCACACACACATTTTAACACAAATAGAAAACTAAACTAAACTTTAATTTATCTTGAAAATGGTGTTTTATATTTAATTATTTGCAGAGTGCAACAAAAACTACAAATATAATGTTTGACACCTCTTAAATGCTCTCTAAGTTTGGAATTGCAAAATCCTGCCTGACTTACAGAAATGGCTACCTTTTCCCAAGCATTTTGGATATCGTCCACCCCTAAATTAAACGATATTTGGTTGACTTAATATAAAACAGAAACTCCAGGGGAAGTTGAATTTAAAAATAACCTTTTGTGCTTAGCACTTTTTTCTTCTTCAAATATGTTTATATTTTCATTGTTTTTGGTTTCTTTGTTGGTTATTATAATTTTCGTAGATTTTTACATAGATTTCTAAGTGTACGAAATAAAATAACCATTTCACTGCACAACCCCCTCTTTACTCTCAATGTTTCCCAGCGAGACAAATAGGAGTTACTTGAAGACGATTGTGTCCAACATTGCCCCCAGGCTTTGAACAATGTTTGCTGTCATCATGAGGTCCACCTTCTCCTCAAGGTGTCTCTTGGGGTCCTGCTTGCCAACGTTCTTGATAGCCAATTGCTCTGCAGTCATCTTCTCTTCATCCTCCAAGGACTGAAACACACACATTACACACGTTACTGACCCATAACCATAGGACGAGGAGGGTGAATAGTGCTAGTGTTTGACTTGATATCTGGTGTAAGTACCTTGTTGTAGTTGCGAGCCAGGTCCAGCATCTCGGTGACAGTGGTCTCATTGACCTTGCAATGGGCAGTATACTCAGCCAACATAAGCCCGTCCATCCATGACTTCTTGTGAAGGTTCAACAGCATCTTCTGTTCCAACTCGTTCTTGCGGTAGTTGATACTGATGGAGTAGTAATGCCTGTTGAGACCATGGATCAGGGCCTGGACAGACAAGAGGGTGTGAGACCCAGTACACTCTACGACTACACTCACAAGGTTCAACACCTCCAGCTTATGTTAAAATTTCATCAATAAATAAAATAAAATCTACCAAGAAATGACTTTGGATTTGAAAAACATAAAATTTAGTTAAATTACATATCCTTAAATAATATATGTAATGGGCCAGTCATGAATTCAATCTAATGTAATCAGACATGGTGAAAGTAATAATAATCTAAGATTAATGTCTCAAAGTTGTGATAAATTACTGTGCATAACAACGGAGCACACTTGTTTTAAATTAAGCTCAAGCGATCCTCATAACACTTTTAAAAAAAACTTTAAAGTCATTAAAAGCATTGTTTCTCTCCGATTTAAAGATCAACATTTTATTTTTAGATAAATGTTAAAATTGAGGTGTTGTTACCTAGAGAATTGGCATACAATCAGAATTACATAAAAAATAAAGCTTCAGAATAAAATGTTAATTTCTTAAGAGTGACATCATAGAAAGTTTAAAAATTTTGAGGATTGTTAATGTTTTAGAAGCTTCATAAATGCTATTCCTAGAACCATTAAGAGGATAAAATCCACCATTCTCGAAACTGCATAATCAAATCAAACTTACACGAGAAATATGTAAATTTTCCCCAGATTACCTGAACCTTCTATGAGTAAGACTCACCTGCACTGAGGGTTTCTGAAGGTGTCCCAGGTTGGAAGTGGTCTGTCGGGGCTCCTGACCTAGCACCATCATGTTAGGGTTTATCAGCCGAAATGCGTCGATCACCACCTTCCCTGTGGGAAGATACAGACAAATGTTAATTTTAAAAGGCTGGAAACTTATTTTTCTAAAATCCAAATCTAACCTTTTCTTTGGAATGTAGAAACCAAATTCAAACATGGGAGTTTTTAAAAATGAACAGTTTTAGTGAAAATGAAAATAATTTTAAGTTAAATAACGTGAATACGGCTTATTTAACTCAAGTTTAGTACAAGAAGTGAACAAGGCCCTTAAGAGTTCATCCACAAACCCTAACTTTATTTAGATACATCTGGGATGATGGATTATACCTTTGACGCTTTGTATGGGGTCAACAACAACCGCGACAGCTCGCTCTGACAGTGCCTCAAAGCTCTGTTGTGTGTTGATGTCAACGCCAGACAGCCAGCAGCCAAACCCAGGATGTGAATGGTACCAGCCCACCACCATCTCTGGGCGGCCAGTCTGCTTCAGCATGTCCAGCATCTTGGCTTGGAATACCGGGTCCACCGCTTCCACACTTACACCCTTCAAACATTATTTACAAGTAGCTTTATATCCAGTAACAGCATCATATAATGTAGACTGTATCCCTCCGATTTTATCAATTGTTATGATGTTATTAATTAATTCAATAACAATATAAGTTTATTTTAATAATCTATCCCTAATAATAGTTTTTTCAGCTATATTGACACATTTTTTCCTCTAAGCCTAACTTCTTCCACTGCATATTATGTATTTTTAAAAAAGGTTGAATTTTTGTTTCTTGCATCTAACATTGTACTTTTTTACTTTTGGGCTATAAAAATTTAATCATAGGCCTACTAAGAGAGTAAGAAAAACATTTTAGAAAAGCCACCCTCATATACCCCGCTGGGATTCAGACCCTTCTATCACCGGTAAATTAAACTAGATGTGTTTGATATTCAGTCTATATGCCCATTGGTGTAGATAAGAAAATTAATACATTTAGGCTACTGGATGGTGAACAGTTCAACTCACAGTTCCAGTCTGCGGCATGGCAAACACATCGATGACCCTCACGGTGTAATCGTCCACAAACTCGCCAAGCATCAGCCCCATCACCTCCATGGGGACACCAGCTCGGCCGTGCTTCAACATCTTGAGAAGAGCCAGCGATGATATGTACACTTGTTCTGCTGTGTCAACCACCGGGGCATCAGAAGGGGGTGGGGCCTGGCTCAGCCCGGGCATGCCTCCACCAAGACGCAACAAGCGATCCATCACAGCCTAACACACAGTTGTCATTGTTTTTAAGCAAAAAAACATGCCTGAGCTATTAGGCCCTAAAGATTACCTGTCTAAAGTAGGAATTAGCTTGCTTATGTTACTGTATAATTATTGGTCCTAGACCTACTTTCCTAAACTTGTATATTCAGTATCTAAAATGGTTTTCCCTACAAAGTTGAATGGAGAAGCATTCAACATGGTTCTGAATATGCCAGTGTTTGAAAATTTATTTATATTGATATAAATATATATAATTATATAATTATATATACATACATACACACACATCAAGGTATTGACATATATAATGTGAATATAATCAAATCAATACATATATATGTACACAAACACAGGGCTGGCAACAGGGGGCGGAGGTGACCTGGCGGTCTAGCTAGGGCTAAGGTGTCAGACTTCTATGCTGGCGGCCGGGGTTCAATCCTCGGTCCCGGAACAGATTTATCTGATTACCAAACCCTTCCTTCACCTCTGACAAGACATATTGTGAATGTGGGGAATGCCAGGCTCCATCGTGGTTCGGATTCCATGTTAAACTGTAGGTCCTTCATTTCATCTCACAATCACCCTACCATTACACATTAGTGTAAGTGCGTATAACCCGAACAGGTAGTAATAATAATAACAGGGGGCGGAGGGGTTGTACCAGGCCCTGAGCTAAAGGGAACTCTCCCTCAACAGCCGTCCTTAAGGACTATTTTTTATCTAGTTGTATTGAATAAAAACAACTAATAAATATTTTGTTAAGGATTATTTCATAAACTTTGTAAGCTTTGTCTCTGGCTCCCTTGATCTTTTAAATGTAATACATAAGTGGCCACTAGAAGGTAGTTTTGCAGAGGTGTGCATAGCACTTAAAATTTTTTGTATCCTCCCAATAAGAGTTGCTTAAGGTGAGAGTGCATTCAGCAAGCTTGCTATGATTAAAAATTACATGCGAGCTACGATGTTACAAGACTGTCTTAACAGTTTAGCCCTACTCTCTAAATAACACACCATATCATGCAGTATTGTCTTTAGTGACGTAATTAAATACTTGCTGCAATTAACACGAGAAGCTTATAATAATATGCTAAACATAAGAAGTGGCATTATTAGTAAATTGACTGATAGAAAATTAGTCAACTACTAGATGTATCAGCTATCAAAGATAATACAAGTGTAATGTTTTAAATTTTTTTAAAACCTTTTTAAAATTCTTCCCCTGTAAATGTACTAAGTGGGTGAGGGATAGGGTTAGGGATTTTTAGGCTACAATTCTGTTTTAATATATTACAAACACACTTAGCCTACATTGATGTGGACACAAGAGTGAACAGTGAAAAAAAAAGTTAAATCAATGTTCATGAATGTGTTGAACATACAATACGATTAATGCTAGATACAAAATACAAACAAGAAGAAATCTTAGTCATGACTCAAAAGAGGTTCCTTTCACTTATTGTTGTGCTCTATAAGCCTCTTATAGTGAGTTTTGTTAGTCCAAGAAATGTGAAAGATACTTCGTATTTGGATACTAATATGAAATTGGGCACAGACTATTACAACCATATTTAAAAACCATCGAGACACAACTGATATCACCCCTTATGTATGGGGGAAGGAGGTGAAGGAACGCAAAAGTCATTGAAACACTTGTTTTGGCTTTGTTGTGAGAAGAGCACGTTTTGTCAAAATGTTTATAATAAAGGCTAACATCATTTTTATGATCTGATGAATTGTAAGGCCAAAAAATTGAATTTTAATACTTTGAAAATATGCAAAATCTCCACACACCAACTTTTGCCCACCTTTTAAGTCATTAACGGAAGGTCTTGTGTAAATGGTAAAGAGGAACAAAGGTCATAATTTTATGTATGGTACACTGCTCTGTATTACTATGACTGTTAAAAGTAAAACAATTTTAATAAATTAACAAAGGAATTGTGGGCGATAATGTCTTCTGGAGACTAATTATCATTATCATTGAAGGAAGAGAAGGGATTGAAAAAAGGGAAACTATATTTTGCACATACTTTATTTATTCATTAAATTGAACAAGAAACCAAGAAATGAAGTAGTTCATAAACGCTAACTGTATTTATTGTGCACATTGTCATAAGCGCACAGTGACATACAATGCTTGAATTTGAAGTTCTCTTGCCTACATTTGTACAAAGTATATGTGAAAACAACTGTAAGAAATATACAAGTTTACTCAACAAACTGTGTCCATTGATGTTTGCATTAGGTCATACAAACTATGCAAGAAAGCTCCCAGTTTTGGTTAAAACACTGAATGAACTACTACATAGTCCTACCCTGAAATTCACGCTGAATTCATGAAAAGGAAGTGTGTGTGTCTAAAATAAAACCAAAAGTGTTCTGCAAATGCTGATGACCAGCCACAAGAGCAGAATAACAAATAGATTAGAGGAGTGGCAGGTGCAGTAAATGTTCTGAATTCTCCATCTGCACTTCTGAAGTGGATGGTTGCTGGGTCAAGTGGGATTCATATACTGTCTTAATTTGAAGGTTTGAATTCAGTTCAAACTAAAGACAACAGCCACAGAGAGAAAACCAAATCTTTTTAAGAAATCTTCAAGAAACATGTCAGCGAACTTGTTTATACTTTTGAGCAACATGGGAATCCTTTGAGAAAATGTACTCTCTACTGCAGTCAGCAAAATCAAATGCTCAGAAGAAGATGAAAGATCAGTATGTGATACAAAGAAGAGACTTGTTGAAAGCAAGGTGTCTATACATTCAGCCATACAATGGTGCAATTTGACTGTTTAAAGTAAAGAGTGTGACAAACAAATAAAAAACAACAGTTACAAATAAGGTTTTAAGAAAAGATGCACATGTGTTTTGTAAACTGTATTTAGCTAGTGAGATATGACTCAGAACAGATAGCTACACCATTTGCACATAAAACCAATTATATCCACCATAATTCAGTGAGTATGGGAAGCTACAAAAACAAGTCAAGAAATCAGATATAATGAACTGAATAACATCCAGACTAAAGGTGAATTTAGACTCTTGCCTTATTTCAATCAACATTATATGCGCAGAGGAATGCCTTTTTAGGTGCATCTCGCAACATGCCTCAAGCAACCCAGCCTGTTTTCACTTTTGCCTCTCTTTCCATACGTAGGTGTGCTTAGAGAGGTCATAGTGGGAAGTACTTGCTGCTGGCGTCGCTGCAGCTATCATTTTACAGCATAAAAATACAAGTTTTATGAGTTCTGGATGAGTCAGTTTCTAGAATCATGTTCGTTAAGTGCAGGAATATTATCAGAAGTGTGTATGATGACCACCACAGCAATGCATGCCTCTGATAATCATTGATAAATTTAATTGTTTTTTCGGCAACCCACTCCATCACGAAAAAAACAACAAAACACAAAAATGTTCACAGAAAACACAACTATAAACAACAACAACACAACAAATATAAAAAACCAATGACACCACCTTCAAACGTTTTCAAGGGACTGTGAGGCAAGAGTGTTGCAATGTACTCCCCAAATATTATGGAAGCACTTGTGCCTACTTGAAGCTAGGCGCACAACTACTTTTGTGGCATGCACAGGCTCATGCCTTAATGTGCATCTCCTGTGCACCTAATTGTATGAAAAGAGGCATAGTCTAAACACCCCTTAAATGCAAGTCAGTGTGATTTCCATTAATCATTGTACAGCTTGTGTTGTTGATGGCATAGCCTTTGTACACTATTTCATCCTGTTTCATCAATGACTTTCGATGGCTTCCCCCACAATGTTTTCCTTCCAGGAGTGAAGCATTGTCTTCAAAAATGTGAGAGACTGGTTTTAGATCACTATATTGAGTAGAGTTTTCATGGTGTCTACTCAACTTGACCAATGAAAATACCGAAATATTCCTGACTTCTCCTGATCATTTCCAAAAATTCTTGACTCAAAAGTATGTCA